>BRDA01053048.1:0-16201 GCA_036984385.1 Crenuchus spilurus | reverse complement strand
TCTTCTGGACAAGAACGAGACGCAGAAGCAGTCGAGAGAGGGGAAAAAAGTCAATTAAGCTACAAAGCACGGTTTGGGATAACAGGCCAGGAACCAATGAGGCCCCCAGACACAACAGTCCATCACAGAGCCAGTATCAACACAACCATGGCCAAATGATGACTGCCACTCTGATAGGAACATTCATCACTCCTCTGTCATGTTTTCCAACGTTAGAGAGCAGCTCATTTAAGAGCAGGCGAGGCAAAACAAAACAGACCAGACCTTGTAAACTTTTAAACATCACACCATTTTAGAAACACTGGGTCTGTCTCAATACCTAGTGAGCTCTCTACATAGACACCATTTTATGCTATAATATGTACCCCCAAGAAGACACTCTCAATACTTAGCTCAAAATACTGCCTACTGAGATACCTTATTTTGACTGAATTGACTACTTGCATTCACAATGGGCGGCACGGTGGCTTAGTGGTTAGCACATTCGCCTCTCAGCGCTGAGGTCTTGGGTTCGAGTCCGTATCTGAGAGGAGTTTCCATGTTCTCCCCGTGTCTGCGTGGGTTTCCTCCGGGGTCTCCGGTTTCCTCCCACAGTCCAAAAACATGGAGATCAGGTGAATTGGTTACTCTAAAATTACCCTGGTGTGTGTATGAATGAATGAATGAATGAATGTATGTATGTATGTATGCCCAGATACTGTTCTGAACAGAGCACTGTTCTGGGTGATCCCCCTAGTGCTCGATGCAGTCCTCCAGGTGGACGGTCGTTTTCCGGTTGAGAGTACGCTGTGCACGATTGGCTGCCGCTTCTCACCGGTGTGTGTAAATGGAGTGTGTTGATTGTAAAGTGTCCTTGTGTGTCTAGAAAGGCGCTATATAAGTATAATGTGTATGTATGTACAATGTTGTTGGTTTCCGGTCTGTGGTTGGAAAGTAGAAGCATTTGCGCTTTCTGATGCTGTGCAGCAAGCAAGATCGATTTCTATACACGTCTTCAAAATTTGTCGAAAATAACTATAAATGATGTTCAGCGCATCATTCAAGCTTCAACAGCACATTAAAGAGAGATGGACAATGAAAAGCTCTTAATCTGAAAGAACCCATGGAGCTGTATGTCACAGAACCTTGTGTGTAAAAGATGTGTAAAGTTCCAGGCTCAGAGTGGCTCAACAGCCTAAGGAGCTGACCAGAGGATCGCAAGTACAAATCCCGGTCATGCTGTTTGCCATCAACAGCCCACAGAGAGCAAAGTTGACAATGCTCTCTCTGAGCGGGTAGATGGCGCTCTCTCTCTCGAAATCATTCTCACATTGCAATGTCCGCTGGCTCAGGCATCTACTGATTGGTCCATTCGAAACTAGAGACCGTGCACTTTCCTCCGAGCGCGTTGGTAACCCAGGGATGGTGTATCAAGCGATAGTTTAAAAAGAGGCGGTGGCTGTATCGCACGCACGCAACGGTGGAGGCATGTGCATGTCTTCACCCTCCTAGAGTCAGGGACAGTGCAAAGTAATGGGGAGAACCACTAATGGGTTGGGTTATGGCAACTACCACATTGGGAAACAGAGAAAATTGGCAAAAATGTAAAAAAAAAAAAAAAAATGTGTAAACTTTCAAAAGCCGCTCTTTCACTTTAACCCATGGAGCTCCTAAGTGATGCATACTTAAAATCCTGAAGGCATCACACGACAGTGTGTGTGGATGTGTGATCAACCCAGGCGTGCTATGTTAGTGCTGGAGAAAAAACTGTTGGTTCTACATGCTTGTTCCAACCATTTTATCTGTTCAGAAGCTCTAGCTCTTTTTCTAAGCTTGTAAATCTGCCAAAAACCCTTCATGTGGTAATAAATTTGTAAAAGCAAAACTGACAAATTGTCTTCTTTATTGGAATTAAAGACATGATACAGTACAGTCCTTACATTTGACTTTTTTATAATAATAATAATAATAATAATAATAATAATAATAATAATAATAATAATAATAATAATAATAATAATAAAGTAGTTCAGCAGATTTCACATTGTCTTTCTCCTCTTTACTAAAGAGGACCTTATTTAATTAAAAATATGTTAACATTAATTACCTGTGATTTTTACAGCTGTTAGAATGAATTCTACAATGTAAAAAAAAAAACGAAGACAAGAGAAATAAAAAATTGTCCCAGGCAAAAATACAAAGCACTACTGATCTGTAGAGTTGCTCTTTGCCCAGCCATCACAACGAGGTCACCCATGTTGAAATGTCTAATACAAACGCAAGTACTTTGATGGGACTAAAGTTGTTCCTACAAATCTTTAGAAGCCACTGAGCTCGCACCTCAGGATCCGCTGAAAACCTGCGAAAGCTAATCTCTCTATAATCACCAACTTGCATTGTGGGATTGCCTTAATGTCTGAGAAACTATTTGATGCTCTCTCTATAATCGGTCAAAATAAGGTACCTCAGTAGGCAGCATTTGAAGATATGTAAAAATTGAGACAGTCTCCGTTTTGGTGGCACACATATTGTGATGTAAAATGATGTATATGTAGAGAGTTTACTAGTATTGAGACAGACCCATTGTTACATTTAATGAAGTATTTCTACTAAAATTACTATTAAAAAAACTGACCAGCATCACATTGGGAGTCATAAGGAGAGAGCACCATCTACCCACCCAGAGAGAGCACGGCCGATTCACTATCTCAGAACCTAACTTGCAATCCTTGAGCAATAGTGTCAAAGCCTTAGTCTGCTAAGCCACCCATGAGCCAAAGACTGGATGCTTCAGACTCTTCAGACAGAGTGAATATATAACAGAATTAACTACCTCCTGAACTGACAACATGCCAATGTCAGACACATGCCCTTCTATAAACCAGAGTGAATGAATTTATTTGATGATTAGAAACTGGACTGCAGCCCAAGAAAGGTTTTTCAAGGATTAATACAATAAACCATTTTGCTTAAATAGTACGAGATATGTTTTTTAAGTGATCATTCTGATGGAAGACTGTTTACCTCTATAGGAAACAAAAGCTGCAGAATATAAAGAATGTATTTTCCTGTTTGTGTTTTAAACCTGAAGGACTGACATTTCTGTCACTATTATATGAAGCTCTGATGATTTGAAGGCTCCTAAACAGGAACCCAAATAAGAATTCCTGGAGTTGCCCCTGTGCTGTTGTGGTGGTTCTGGTAGTGAAGCGCTCCAGACTAAAGTGTCCTTTGTCTGACCACTGCTGTGCTGTCCTTGATCAAGGCGCTGAACCCCAAGCTGCCTGAGATTGTAGTAACATGGCTGAGTGAGTAAGGCCATCGTTCCCTTGACCTCAGCATGGTGGCACTGAAAAAATATATTAAGTGCTCGGTGGCCTTGGTGTGGACAGATATGTTTCCTTCTCTAATATGTTTATGAATTCTGAGTCTCTGACTACTGTTAAACTGCACTACTGACTCTCTTTTAGGTAAATAGACAGGCAGATAGAGAGATAGAGGGATAGACAGACAGAGACAGACAGAGACAGAGAGAGAATAGACATTGCCTTTGTTTATTGCATGCGTTTAAGTGTATACTGTATATATATATAAATATATAAATATAAATATATAAATATATATATATATATATATATAAAACACACACACACACATATACACATATATACATATTCATATATATATATATATATATATATATATATAGTATAGTATAGTATATATACTATAAATTGGAGCTAACTAACTATCAGAATGCAAGTACAATTTTAAAACTCAACAAAGTGACTGTACACTGTAATCAACAGTAAGAAGTCACATATTAACAGATGTTCAGTGTGTACAGATGCACAGCCAAAGTGGCCGAAAGTAATCATATGATAATTTATGCGTTTCATGCATGCTAGTTTGAAAACCATTTACTCCAGCTGACCATCACTAAGGGCATCGATGCACACCTGCAGAATACACACATCTTGCAAACAAACTCTACATAATCTTGCACCTTCCCACTTGTCTAATTTACTTATTCCCTACAAACCAACATCGCATATTCTTAGGTCTTCACACCTGACCTGCTCACTGTCCCATTTTTCAAACTACAGGGATATAGTGACCATGCTTTCTCTAGGTTGGCTACTCTGGAACTCTCTTCCATCTCATATCCAATAAGTTAACTCTGTCTCCACTTTTAAAACACTTTTAAATCTCTTTTCCTCTGATTATATCTGTCCTGAATCATAAATGCAATGATTTTGCTTGCTATGGCTCTGTGTTTTCCTGCCTGTCTTATTTTGAAATTTTGTAAACATAATCACGTTTTTGAAAAGCTAAATATAACAATAATGTATTATTAATGAGTATACAATATAAAATGTAAAAGTCAAAACTTTCAATGTAATGTCTTACTTTATCAAGTGCTAATTTAAGGATCCATTTGTTTTTCTTTTACCAGTGATGGTGTGAATATAAAGTAAACCCAAAAAAAAAACAAGTCATTAAGTCATCATTAACTACAGTGTTAATCTAATCTAAATAAAAGATACAAAATTACAAAATAACATCCTGGTGTTTGTTAAGCACAGGTGCAAATGAGCTGAGTGTGGTACCTGCTGTCTGCATTCTATTTAAGTGGATGCTGGAGTCAGAGCTGATCTGCTGCAGGCTACGCAGGCCTCTGCGGTACCACTTCTCTGCTGTTTTGGGTCCGACTCCAAACACACTGGTGAACAGCTGTTATACACACACAAACACACACCGCACGCATGTACACACACACACACACACACACACACATACACACACGTCAATGCTGGGTAATAGTGTAGCTTTATCAGTGTTGCTGCATAACTAGACTGCACTGAATAGACTTTAGCTTCATAGTTTATGTGAATATAAAGTACTGATTTACACATAGAGCTAACATTATAATCACCAATGTAACATCCTATAGCACAGATACACTTAATCAAACAAGCACAATGATTTTTAATCAGCAGAAATACATGATAAAAGTCTGGAGTCATGACAGGTGAGTCAATACAGTTTAAATAATATCAACAGGACCTTCCCTAAATCCAGGTTTACAGCATTCAGTTTCAGTGTCCTTAAAAGACTGTAAAGAGATGATGGCCATAAAATATTGCAAGAATTATTTCAAATGATGTAATATGAGACCCAGAGTAACACAGAGTTTGTGACAAAACAGGTAAACTATGCCTGTAAATTCTGGCCAATCTGGCCTGAAATAAAAACATGGTTAGCACAGCGACTGAATGACTGAAGTATTTTGCATTTAAAGTATAAAAAGCTACTAATAGACCTGTGATTAGAGAAAATGTCTACATTCAGTGTACCTTATCAATGAATATGCTTTACACCTTCGGTTATGTAAGCAAACAATAGTGACAATGTGGTTCAAGTGAAAAAAGACATTTTGCAGTTGTTAAAAGCTGTTATTGAATCATCTGCAAAGTAATTTTGAGATAATATTTTAAGGAGAAATTATCTGTGTTGCTGCTCATCCACAGCTATAGTGACTACTGTACTTAGTGTAGTGGGTAAGACCACTGCTGGCAAGTACTTCATACTCTACCAATAAGAGTCTTTGGGCTAAAATCATAACTACGGTATATATTCAACTTCACATAGAATATGACTGAACATGTCACTCTGGATAAGAACGCCTGACGAGTGTCAATACTGTTTTTGTGCATTAATAAATATCATTAAAATGTAGAATAAAACACAAATGGTGAAGATTTTAACCATAACATATGCAGTCACAATGTATAAGACATTGTGCTTTTTTAGAACCTTAAACTTTATACTCAAAAAGTGTTTTGTTTACAACACTGAATAAAACAGATACACTGTAAAAACAGCACTTACAGTTATTGTAATAAATATGGTACAATGTGTCCTACTGTTACATTCAGAGAGACTGTGGGAGGAAACCGTATACACCAGAGGAAACAACTGCAGAACTGAGAACGTGGAGAACTGAGAGATCAGGGGTGGCCAACCCCAGTCCTGGAGAGCCGGTGTCCCGCACAGTTTGCTAATCTTTGTGCTCTGACAATACAATTAAACCTGCTAATTGCCTGCTGAGTTGAATCAGGTGTGTTTGATCAGGGAGATCACCAAACTGGGCAGGAATGCGGCTCTCCAGGACCGGGGTTGGCCACTTCTGTGAGAGATGAATGTGCTAACCACCAGTAAAATTCAATAGTACTGCTGATTCTATGTTTAAGGTTAGAGTTTGATTGTGAAAGTGCACAATCATTGACCAATGTGCTTACAAACAGAGGAAATTGTCACTATTTTACCATATATTTTATAATTTTTTGACATTGTAGTCATCCAATGACATCCTCTTATTAGGTCTTGTAGACAAGCCTCATAGGAGCATTCACACTGAGTTTCTGATGCCAGAACTTTGGTTTTTGGTCCCAGAGGCACTAAATCAGCCACCACAGCACATATAGTACATGTCTCACAAAACTCGTAATCAAAAGATATTCATATATGATATGCATTTTGGCACAGTATATATATACTGTATATATATATAAAGAAAACAATCACACTTACAGTATTTTTCAACTAACCTTCAGTGTTCGATATCTCTCATCAGTTAATATGCCTTCGACTCTGGAAGAGGAGCCAAATTCAAAGATTTCCTATAATGACAACACAGATAAGATAAAATTGATGAGCACAAAATTCAATTTGTTTCTAATAATCATATACTTAGTGGTCAGTTTATTATCTAATGCAACCTTATATCTACACACTCTGGCCATGTTATCAGGTAAAGATATATCGTTGCTCTTTGCAGGCCACTGAATGCAATGCATAATTTATTAAACATTCTCTAAACCACTCATCAATGGAAAAAGAACCCCTGGGGTGCCACAGCTGAGCTGACATGAACATAGGAAATATAATACATGGTATCTCATGGTAGATTGAACAAAAATGTATTATGTTCAATAATATTTTTTTCTAAGTCCTGATTTCATCAGTTGTGATGTAATAATTTAAGCCAATTAAGATCAGTCTTCATTATCTAAAGTGGATCTGTTTCCTATTGACTACAACTGGGTTCTTATATAAATGCATTTTGGTCTTTATATGTTTATCATTCGGTGTTCTGAATCTCTTCCCTGGGTGTGTGTTTATAGTTTATATTCTATACTTAGTGTGACTGTATAGTCTCATTTGCCTTGGCTTAGTCCAATAATCCATGGTGCCCAGAGAACAGTTGTGGGTAAGGAGCCGTGCTCAAAAGTATTTCAGTCATGTTTTGTTAGTTCAGGGATTGAACCAGTGACTTTCCCATCACAAGACCAGATCCTTAACCACAAGCCTATCATATGCAAAAGATCACCTTCTACTAAGCGCTCCTGGTCCGCAACACATTGTTATGACCTAAGCCTAGACCAGGTCATAACAGAGACTGAGGCTGAGGCTTAATCCACTATTAATGAATCAGTGCATTCATTTTGTCAAGAAAAGACTCCCTGCTGAACTAACATCCTGCTGAATTGATAACATGCTAACATCAGACACACATCTTTCTATAAACTAATCAAAGTGATGTAAAGTGAGGTGCAGCCCATGTAGGTGATGACGACAGGACACAGGTGCATCATGTAACCAATACATACAACGTAGCACTGAGCAGCCCTTTCAGATATGACAATCTCCTTATAGATATTTTCCATAAAAATAGATGTTTATATTTATATTTATTTATATAGACATCTATATTATCTAGCGATTTTCCATGAAAAGAGAGGAATCAGATCTGTGTTGTCAGACTGTTTGCTGTATGTCCAGGCTGCATTCAGATTACCAATGATGCCTCCAGGACTCCAAAGTCAGTGGACCATACACACACACACACACACCTCACAGTCACATCACTGGCTTGTGTTTGAACATGACTGCTCTTCATGAGTTTGGTTTATTTCACTAGCTTGTTTGTATAAGCTGTGAGGAAGATTAAACACTGATACAAACAAAGAATTAAAGGAATTAGCAATAATGAACTTGAAAGGTGGCACTAGAATGATTGCACAGCTGGTTCCCACTTCAAGGCAGATGCTTGGCTGTTGATTAGATGATGTGGTACCCTAGATGGTTGGTGGGCTTTTACCGTGTATTTTGTTGCTGTTGGTATAAATGTTGTATCTCCATTTTTTACATTATTCAATTTTTTGCATCATGTGAACATGAAAGTCTGACTTTACAGTGTATGTAAATTTCAAAATCAATTGACCAATAGAAATGCTCCAAAATGACTTTAATGTAAATCTTTTTACATTGACTTCATTAAAGTTTTCTCCTAAAAAGTTTTGGAGATACATACAGTACAATAGAGAACATTTTGTTCCAAAAGCAAACATTTGCTCATTTTACATTTTCATGTCATTTGTTTCTCATAAGGAAGATTTTTATTAGTGGGTCAGTCAGTCAGTCAGTCAGTCAGTCAATCAGTGAGAGAATCAGTGAGTCAGTCAGTCACTCAGACAGTCATTCAGTGACTAAGCAAAAACACCACCTCTAGGCAGGCCCACTAGGTGATCAGGCAAAAATAAAGTCCAAAATAAAATTCTTTTAGTACTGCCAGAAACACTAAAAAGTATTACTACAGTCTGTAATTAAGTAGTGGAGAATTGAGCTTTATATTTCAAAAGAGTTTGCCCCAGTCAGGAGTACACTGGTTCACATTTCTCCCATGTGTTCATTGGGTAAGCTCTTCCTGCAAAGGCTACAGTATATGATTTACATAGTTTTTATATTCATCAAACCATTCAGTGACCCACAGTGCAATGTAGATGGGGCCACGGTCATCCGGGAAGAGACCACTCCCATCAGGATATAAATGTTTCATCATAGCATAAAGGTGATCAATTAGAATAAATTTGTATTGATTTAGAGTGACCCTTCCCTCTGAGGACACCCAAACCATGCCAGCACACAGACCCCCTCACTGCAGAGGTCAAGCCTTCAGGTCTGTACAGTTCTGCTGATGTACAACACATACAGTACACACTGGATAAGGGTAAATGTTCACACTGGACATTTGCACAGTCTGATCACACCCTGCTCTGACATTCACCTGAGGAACAGTTCAGCTGTCTTTATCTCATCTATCACACTCATTTCAAGCATCAAGGTGAGCTTTTGACCACAGACAACTATGCTAATAATAACTATGCTAATAACTATGCTAATAATGAATAACTATGCTAATAACTAGGCTAATGAATAACCATGCTAATAACTATGCTAATAATGAATAACTATGCTAATAACTATGCCACACATATAACTATGCTATACATACACATCCAGGGTCATTTAGAGTAGCCAATTCACCTTATCTCCATGTTTTTAAACTGTGGGAGTAAATCAGAGTCCCTACAGGAAACCCACACAGACACGGAGAGAACATGGAAACTCCACACTGTTCTGAGAGGCAAACTTGCTAACCACCAAGCCACCGTGTGGCCCACGAACAGATTTGTCTGTTTATTTGAGTGTATATACTACTGTAATTGCTGCAAAACACACTGTAAGTTAATGTTTTGATGCTGTGCTGGTTTTGTATATTTTCTTTATCCAGCTATGTGTAAATATAAAATGTCTGACCTTAGTTCAAACCTGTAGATGGGGTTACAATTGTAGGGGGTGTGGCTAAGTTACTGGGGAGCCCAGTCCTGAACCAATCATTTAATTTCATGTTTTCAGCCCACAAAAACCTGACTGGGTCTTAATTTTTCACAGTTTGTGTTAGTATGTACCCAAATATAGGTATAAACACCTACAACACAAAAAGTTATTTTTCCGTAATATTGTCCCTTTAAATGAGTCTGAATTCAAAGTTGAAAGGACAGTCAATTGAAATTCAAAATCTTAATTAGAGAAACAATAAAGATGTAAGTAAGAAGGCACAGGGTCAGAAATGCTCAAGTCATAGAGAAAGACTATAAATCCAGCTGTCTTCAGAGTGATGAAAAATACTGCACCTCTATAATGGCCTTGCTCTCCTCTCCCAGACAGGGCAGTCCCACTGCATTCTGCAGGCTGCTCAGTGCACTGCTCAGACTCTTCAACACAGACGCTGCTCTCCGGAAACCCAAACAAGGACCCTTATTGTCATTGAACTCACAGTTCTCCGCCAGCACCTCCAACGCATCCTGCAGCAGAAAATGTACAACAGATCTATACACAGGACAGAAACAGATGGAGCTCAGTGTAAATGCAGGAAGAGAGATAAAAGAAAGCAATCAACCCAGAGGTCAAACAGTGACTGACTGTTGATGAGCAAAGATTAATATAAAGAAATTAAAAGTTCAGAAGAGGCTCTTCTTTTCCTGTAATGGTGACATGAGGAGGTTTTAAAACAGAGGTTATATTATACTGTACATATGATGATCAGTGGAATTATATACACACTTGTGCATCTACAACAGTGCAACTTATAATTTCACAAAAAAGGTCACATGTATTCATTACACATAACGTTATATATTTCAAGTCTTTTTTGTTTTAATGTTGATTCTGGATTTTTTTTATTTTATTTTCATGAGCTATAAGCCAAACTGATCAACATTAAAACAGAAAAGACTGAAATTTTGTCACTTTATGTATATATATATATATATATATATATATATATATATATATATATATATATATATATATATGTGTGTGTGTGTGTGTGTGTGTGTGTGTGTGTGTGTGTGTGTGTGTGTGTGTGTGATTTAATATTATTATGAATGTTATGAACACAAATTCACCTTTTCAAATGTATATTTTTATATAGCCCTGTACCCCAGAGAGATAAACAGAGAGAGAGATAAACAGATAGATAGATAGATAGATAGATAGATAGATAGATAGATAGATAGATAGATAGATAGATAGATAGAGATTATTGTTTATTATTGTTCATGCTTATATATACACATTATTGTTATTTTTATTGTATTTGGTAATATATTAATGATCATTAATAATATATGTGCTGTATATATGTACAAAGTAACTTACAATGCTTTGACAATAGTAATTTACATTTGGCATGTCAATACAGCAAACCTTGCACTGAACTGAACTGAGAGAGAGCCCAAATACATGCCAATACACCAGTGTCCAGCATACAAAGACTGACGAATAGCCACACACACACACACACACACATACACCTCTGTAACATACTGCTCCAACATACTGCTGTTTCTCTCCTTTTTATCTGGTTCTCTCTCTCTCTCTGTCTCTGGGGACAGCTGTGACCTAAAGGTTAAAGAAGTGTTCTTGGGTTTGATCCCCTGAGCAACAGGACACGGCTGAACTGCCCTTGAGCAAGACACCTAACCCTCAACTGCTCCCCAGGGCACCATGGATGATGGAGCTGCCCGTCGATTCAGTGTGTGTTCACTGTCCCCTTATGTGTGTGTGTGTGTGTGTGTGTGTGTGTGTGTGTGTTCACAGCAAAAATGGGATAAAGGTGGAGTCAGATCAATCTGTGTGTAGCACTTTGGTGAGAGAGTCTTTCTTCCTTCCTTCCTCTCTCTCTCTCTCTCTCTCTCTCTCTCTCTCTCTCTCTTTCTCTCTCTCTCTCTCTCTGTATGTCTGTCTGTCTCTCTCTCTTTCTGAGGTGATCTTCTGGATGACCGCACAGTAACACACGGCTATGTGAGAGTCAGAAAGAAACCTGTCATTTTCTACTTGTTCAAAACATCTGCCTCAAGGGGATAACACACACACATACACACACACACATTCTTTCATTCTCAAGTGTGTGGCAGCTCATCCTGTTGTTTTATGAGTAGGTTAATAGGGTGTGTGTGTGTGTGTGTGTGTGTGTGTGTGTGTGTGTGTGTGTGTGTGTGTGTGTGTGTGTGTGTGTGTGCGCGCGTATGTAGAGTGTTTTGTTTATGTTCACACTGTAAAAAAAAAACTGGTTGTGCTTAAACATCTAGAACAGATGGGGTCTGTCTAATGAAAACAGGGACAGTTATTAAATCCTTGTCAGTACAGACGCCTGCAAATGTCACCACATTTACACTCCAGAAATACAGTAAATATATTTAATGTAATATCTGCTCCTATGTAAATGTAACAGAACTGTCTAATGCTTATGTACATTTGTTTATATAACAAATATTTATTCATATTCTTTGATATTCTATTCTCACTTACATCTACTCTTATTTCTACATATTACATTCTTATATAAGTTTATGTGAAAGATATGGCTTGCTACTGTAATGCTGTTTAAAGTCTTTTTAATGTGTTTTAATGTTGATCTGTATGACTTAAAGCTCATGAAAATCAGAAATGCAGAATGTTAAATGATTGTTTCATGTAGAGTTTGAGTAAAATACTATTCAAACAGTATCAACGTTAAAAAAAAAACTTCAGATATGTCACCTTATGTTTAATGAATATAAAATATATGACAGTTTACCTACAGGGGTTGGACAATGAAACTGAAACACCTGGTTTTAGACCACAATAATTTATTAGTATGGTGTAGGGCCTCCTTTTGCGGCCAATACAGTGTCAATTCGTCTTGGGAATGACATATACAAGTCCTGCACAGTGGTCAGAGGGATTTTAAGCCATTCTTCTTGCAGGATAGTGATCAGGTCACTACATGATGCTGGTGGAGGAAACCGTTTCCTGACTCGCTCCTCCAAAACACCCCAAAGTGGCTCAATAATATTTAGACACAAAGACTTGCTGTCTTGGTCACAGATGCGCCAGCAAGACGTGCATCAACAATTTGTCCTCTTTTGAACTCAGGTATGTCACCATAATGTTGTGTGCATTGTAATATATTATATAACTGTGCTCTTACCTGCTAACTGAACCTTCACACTCTGCTCTTACTGGTGCAATGTGACATTAATGAAGATTGGCCACCAGACTGGTCCAATTTAGCCATGAAACCTCCCACACTAACATGACAGGTGTGTCAGTTTCATTGTCTAACCCCTGTATTTGAATTAAATTATGAACACAAATGAAATTTATCATTATATTCTAACCTTTGGAGATGCTCTAGTATATAATTACAATATAAAACTCATTCATTTTTGGCAACATATGCACACTCAAGACAATGTCTGTGCTCTATTTGAAAAGCTGTGTAAGTCTTCTAAGGTACCCTGTTTTAACTGAATGTTAAAGCAGTGTTGCATGTATGCTTCTCAGTGAAAGTAATATTATATCCCATAATACTGTTCAACAGTCATTGTTCCGTCATTTTATTTAGAAAAAGTAACATACATTTATAGCAGTATATTATGACCATCCATGATTTTGGCCTGAACGTCCCAGATGCCACATAACAGTTTTTACTGTATGTGTAAATAAGTGAGCACACCAGTCAGTTGTATCAGAGTGTAAAATCATCATCATGGACTAAGAATGTGATGTGACTGATGTTCCAAAGGGCATGATAGTAGTGTACCAGTAGTGAAGCATGGTGGTGACAGCATCTCACAAACCACTAACTTTGTGGGATGTTCTAGAGCCTCCATAGTGAAAGCGTACTGACAGTGGCCTTCTCATACATTGATTGTCTCCCAACAGCATGACAGTGGTGCCCGAAGGGCCAGTGAAGTCAATAGTCGCGTTTCCATTGACCATGAAATATCGCAAATTAGAATTGCGAATAAAAATGTGTTTAATGAAAACACAACAATTTCGAAAAAACTCACATTTTTCGATAAAAGTGTTTTGCGCTAAGATGAGGTGGTTTTTCAGTCGTATCGAAATTGGTTTATATTGCAAAAGTGTAATGGAAACACTCGAACAGACTTTTTCACAGTAAGGGAGTCACGTGATCAACAACCGGACGTTTCTATTAGCGAAAAAGACAACAACAGAAAGTAAGAGGATGAAGATGACGCGGCATATTTGGAATAACGAGGAGAATCCTTGGAAAATGTGCAGCTGGCTCCACTAGAGATCTCACAGCATCACAAAGTTCATTAAAAGTTGAGTGTGTCATTCTAAAATGTTGAATCCACAGCTCTTCTGTAAAATCATGAACAGTTTCCCAAAAACGCCGCAAACGTAGCCGCTCCCAAGTATAAGGGGCTTGTCACTCCAAAGCCTCGATAAGTCACCGTCTCCTCTAATGGCTGATGATGAGCACTAGTGCTGTGGTAGCAGGATGTATAAAGCTGAAGTATGTGTTTACATCCACTGCCGCCATGTTTATAATGACTTATCGCGAGAACATATTCACATGTGATTTTATAAAAGTATTTCACATTTAATGGAAACACCGCAATTGCGAAACTTGTTTTGTCGGATTGTTTTTTCAACAAAACAAAATATAGATAAAGTTTTGCGCAAAACTGCAATGGAAACGCGACTAATGACTCCGGGGAATGATACAGAGCAAACAAGTGTCAGAGACCATCACTGAGTGTTGTTATTCCAACGATTAAGTAGGTTGTCATAATATTCTGATATGACAGTATATTTTTAACATTTATGTGTAATATGTGCATGTGTCCTCCTTAAAGTTGACTGCTGATTTCCCACAGCTGTGATTTAGGGATCTAAACTGGCTCTGAGGTAACATCCACATACACACTGAGGTAAGTTAACATGCTGACCTGAGGGAGCACAAGTAAACAGATCTCACATGCACAGCAGGCAGCATTTGAGGACTGTGAAGAGAGTCCCAAAGGCAATGCCTGCCGAGCCTCATTTTCCTTTAATGATGTCCAACAAGAGAGAGAAAACTTTAAAGGCAGTGACTCATTAGGTTTAGTCTTAACAACTGAACACACTGATAGTCATACACTAATTGTACAATCATGCAATAAAAAATATGGTGAAAAGGTTTTTTTTTTTTTTGTTGATCATTTAATTAATGTTATATTTATTACACATAAAGAGACATATTTCAAGTTTTTATTCTAATGCTGATCAGTGTGGCCAATGAAGCACAGTAGTAGTGGTCAGTAGTAGTGTTGGCACTGTGGGCAGCTGCTGGAAAAGGAAATGAGCATCTCCATAAAACTTGTCAGCAGATGGAAGCATGAAGTGCTCTAAAATCTGGTAAACGACTGTGTTGACTTTTGGACTTTAACACAGTGGACCAACACCAGCAGCTCAAACCATCACAGACTGCAGAAACTGCACACTGGACTTCAGACACTTGGATTGTGTGTCTCTCCACTCTTCCTCCAGACTCTAGGAGCTGATTTACAAATGAAACACAAAACTGACTTTCATCTGAAAAGAGGACTTTGGAGCTCTGAGTAACAGTCCAGTTCTTTTTCTCTTTAGTGCAGGTAACACACTTCTGAATATGCAATATATGAGTTTACCTTTTAGACTTAAATTATAAACAAAAATGAAGTTTTTCACAATGTTCAACTGTTTTTCATGTATAAGTCTTACTATGTCATTGGTTGTCTGTGAGACCTTATTTAAGATATGGATGCAATTTAAAATAGTTTTAAAAAGTTTGCCACAACTTATCTTTATTTCCAGCGACATCTAGTGGTTTAGTTTCCATATTGCAACCAACTGAAGACTTTTTCCACAGCCCCTCCCTTCCAAACATGAAGGAGTCTCTACGGTGGCCGTAAGATCTCATATATCTTTGATACTCCCGAACGCGATGTCTAATAGCAGCTTTAGGGCTAGTGATATGTCAAGTGGTGAGATTAATTTTAATTAGAAATTTAGGAAATGTAATATGTAAAATGATCAGCTACAATGCAGACGAAACATATTTTCTGCACTTCAGAAGTACTATTGTAAACGTTAGCTGTTTTCTGTACAAAGTAACAAAGTAAACACATCAAACTGCTTCACTGTAGACAGATAATGCAGGCAGGATACACATTTTTCTCTAGTCAAGGTAAGCTTGCCATGCTCTGAAGAAGGCACTTCAGCTAATAAGAGTTCACACGAGCTCATATTAGCTAAGCTCGCGAAGTAGTGCACAGCTACAAATCTCCCGTTCCACCTTAAATGCTGCAGTAGTGTTCAGCTCCGATGTGCTACACTGTCCTGCAGCACCATTTAAGGTGGAATGGGGGGAAAACACTGCGCACATGAATATGAAGCTAAGCTTAATCATGTTTTCTTTTCTTTGACGATTGAAGTTGTTTTCTCTTCTTGACGAGCATAAGAATGTTCCGCCATCTTAACAAATAAACCAAAAAAC
>BRDA01053046.1:0-13931 GCA_036984385.1 Crenuchus spilurus | reverse complement strand
TTCAGAGAGACACTGACACTCTGAGAAGCTCTTTTTATACCCAATCATGCTGTCAATTGACCTAATTAGTGTTAATTGGTCTTCCAGCTGTTCGTTATATCCTCAATTTCCTTTCTCCAGCCACTTATTGCTACTTGTCCCAACTTTTTTGGGATTTGTTGACACTGTGAAATTTTGAATCAACATATTTCTCCTTTAAAATGTTACATTTACTCAGATTAAACTTTTGATCTGTCATCTATGTTCTATTATGAATAAAATATTGACATTTGCCATCTCCACATCATTGCATTCAGTTTTTATTCACAATTTGTTTAGTGTCCCAACTTTTTTGGAATCCGGTTTGTATTATTATAGCCTGTTAGCCAATCAGAGTGCAGATGTGATTTAGGCCTGCAGAGAAAGGACGGATTTATTCTGTTTTTTTATGGATTGTTGATATTTAATAATAATAATAAAAACGACTGGTCTCGACAACAATTCACCTCACCCTGAGATCCAGACAAGACCAAGTCCAAATGAGGTCATTTATGGTCTACTAGTTGGTGCAGTGCGATTTATTGGTTATCTTATTGTACTCTCTACTGTACACAAACACTATATGTCCAAAGGTTTGCAGATACTCCTTGTAATGAATGCAATCAGCTGACAGATGTACACACAACTTGTCTAGTCCGTGTAGAGAAGTACTGCTAAACACGAACCTATTGGCACTATGTCTAATGCCAGGTGTGGGCAAGAGCCCCCCAGCACTGAGTTTACTTAAGGGATGGGTTAGAGATGAGGTCCAGCATCCTGACCTCAGTGATGCTGTATTCAAACTTTCATTCAAGTTCAATAAGCAGGTGTCCCAATACTTTTGTCCAGCGGGTGCTGTCTGAAATGTGGGCTCTTTAGGTTGTATACAGGGTCACTTCAAGTGTTTCAAGTGTCCACTTAAGCAGCGCTTTGCTGTCGTTTTCACTGTTCAGCTCTGAATAGGTGTCTTCTCAGAGCTGTGAGGTGTGAGACGTCCCCTGCTTTCAGTCCGGCATCAGGATTTCCAAGCCGTGCCCACCGTGGGGCGGGATGTCCTCTCTCTGTCAGCTGGATTGAGTTCCACATGTTATGATTTGCAATATCTAAATGGAATTCTCTTCAAAGCGGCTCGTGATTGATCGACCCCGAGCTGGCTGTTTTGTTTTGCTCTGACAATAATGTCCATTGGCATGTGCTTCACTTCGCTTGCGCTGGGGACGCCCCGCCGTTGTCTTTATGAGTCATCCAACCACAATACTAAATACATGTCAGCGCGGGAAATGTTATCCAAGACGGAGGGGAAAAAATGGCCTTTGATGTGCTTGGCCGGTGCCGAGCTCTGTGCACATTTTGGAAGTGACGGCAGCCTTGTAAGAGACGGTGTTCGTTTACACTCGTCCGCCCTCCTCTGAAAGTGTGCGAGACCACCCATCGCTCCGAAAACAGCCCTCTTTCAGCAGCCAACTGAGTCATTTAGTCCGAGTACATTTATTTGTGCGCTCCGGTGTTTATGTTAAGTGAAGCCAAACTGAGAGAAGGGTATAAAGTACATGGCGTAGTGAGTTTTTTTCCTTTTTTTGGGGGGGTTATGAGATGTTTTTGATTTATGGCCTAGCCCCTTGTTTTATTTTGGTGTCATGGTGGAAAGAATTAATAAAATTCACAGACCTCAGCAGCCCTGCACAGACCAAAGGAGCTTGCCAAATATTTGTAGTGCCCCTCCATCTTTCCCAGTTCATAGCTCTACTGATGTGCTCAAAATAACACCAAATCACATTCTGTGCATTACAAATGACCACCAGCTGAAATATGACCAATAAGCCATAACATTCAAACCGCATGACCATATAGGTGCATGTCGTAGTTCTACAATTACAGACTGAAGTTCATCTGTTCACCCTCTTCTTCTAAGGTCAGAGCAGGAAGACCAGTGACACTGACGTGGTGGTGGTGTGTTAGAGTGGTTTACACACAGCAGAGCTTGTTGGTCTGAGTCAGAGACAGCAGCTCAGCACAGTCTGTGTTGGTCCTCTAGTCCTTCATTGGTGCTCACGGGATGCTGTTGGCTGATTCACTTGTACCAGCATAGCACACACTAACACACCACCACCACATCAGTGTCACTACTCCTGGCTCATGTATGCATTGACATTTGTCCATGTCTGATGTTTTGTAGATCGTGTATCTTCTACCGGGCGTGTATGGACATCCCTCGAGGAACCGAGCTCCTGGTCTGGTACAACGACAGCTACACTTCCTTCTTTGGCATCCCACTGCAGTGCATCGCACAGGACGAAAACTGTAAGTGTCACGGTTCAGTCATTAAACCACTACAATAGTGCAAATGCAACTCTCTTGTGTTTGTGTTTACACTGTATGTCCAAACATCTAATGAATGTACAAATGTACAGCTTATCTAGTCCCTGTAGACAAGTACTGCCAATAGAATTGGTACCATGTCGAATGCGTGGGGTTGAGGGGTATAAAGTCCCCCAGCAGTGTGGAACTGTGCTCCATCCAATAATTAAGGAATGAGTCGGTGTTGCATCCTGACCTGTGGCTGAATAAAATCAAATCCTCACAGCAATGCTCAAAAATCTAGTTAAAAGCCTTCCCTGCACCATAGAGTGTCTGAATACTGTTGTCCATGTAGTCTATGCCAGGCGTGGGCTAGAGCCCCCCCATCATTGAGCTGTGGAGCAGCATCCAGTACGTATGGGATGAGTCGAGGATGAGGTCCAACATCCTGACCTCAGTGATGCTGTAGATAACTGTCACTCATGGTGTCCCAATACTTTTGTTCAGTTGTATGCAGGGTCACTTCAAGTGTTTCAACTGCCCACTTAAGAAGTGCTTTGCTGTTGTTGTCACTGATCAGATAGATCCCAATACTTTTGTCCATAAGATACAGTCAAAAGAGACATTTACACCAAATTCTGGACTGTTGAGTGTTTTTTTAGAGCTCATCCTCAGTCAGATTGGACCGTGTGGTAGGCCGGGCAGGTTTACAGTCGTGGATGTTGACCTGCCGAATAAATTACAAATATGGATGCTGGAGATTAACAGCGCTGGTGCTTTAGGTGAGCTGTCTTTTAGTCCCGCAGGAATTCCCGAATGCATTCCGAAATGTTTTTGGATGTACTTTGAAGGCGATTCATTATTTGGTGGACGTAAGTGAGCATTTACCCCTTACAGTCAGGCCTTGTGTTTGTTGAGCCAGTGGAAAGTCTGGACATCTGACAGAGTCTTGACAGTTTAGTGTTTATATGAGAGACATTTTATGACTTCAGTCTGGTTGCTGTTGTGTTTAGACAACTCTCCTTCCCTCCAAACCCTTCTGCTAAAGTGTACAGTATGATTTGATAGATGCAATACTGTAATAAAAAAAAGTGTGCTCTTGGACTGAAGCGTAAACATTTAACCCTTTTAATGCAGGAAAAAAAAAATCAATTTTACTCTTCTTTCAGGCTGATAACTATGAACCATGTGTCCACTCAGAGACTTGATATTTATTCAGCATTAATGAACATTTAAGTGCTGTAATATAAATATTGTGATATTTTATATGAAATATTTCTAGCATGCATGATGTCCACTCTAGTGGTTAATTTTATGCTTACAGAAAATCAACATTTAACGAACTTTCTTACTCCTTAAATGTTTTGTGTTGTGCTCCAGATGTTTACCTGATGCTTTTTAAGAAGAATTATATAAATCACAAGAGTTATATGCAGTTCCTGACCGTTCTTCGGCCGTTTTTGTTTACCGTGTGTTTAGCTGCACTTGCAATTACTGGCCAGCAGGTGGCGATTATAAAACCCATGTACACAGCTCAAAAAATAAAGGGAACACTAAAATAACACATCCTAGATCTCAGCGAATAAAATATTCCAGTTGAAAATCTTTATTTATTACATAGTGGAATGCGTTAAGAACATAATAACATAAAAATGATCAATGTAAATCAAAATTATTACCCCTCGGAGGTCTGGATTTGGAATCATAGTCAAAATCTCATACCACCCTCATGAGCAGAAACATGGATATTAGTGGCCTGCTGGAGGTCATTTTGCAGGGCTCTGGCTCTGCTCCTCCTGTTCCTCCTTACACAAAGGAGGAGGTAGCGGTCCTGCTGCTGGGTTGTTGCCCTCCTACGGCCCCCTCCATGTCTCCTGGTGTACTGGCCTGTCTCCTGGTATCTGCTCCATGCTCTGGACACTGTGCTGACAGACACAACCTTCTTGCCACAGCTCACATTGATGTGCCATCCTGGATGAGCTGCACTACCTGAGCAACTTCTGTGGGTTGTAGACATCACCTCATGCTACCTCTATGGTGAGAACTGACAGAATGCAAAAGTGACCAAAACATCAGCCAGAAAGGATGAGAACAGAGAAAAGGTCTGTGGTCACCACCTGCAGAACCACTCCTGAATAGGGGTTGTCTTGCTAATTGCCTCTCATTTCTACCTGTTGTCTGTTCCATTTGCACAACAGCAGGTAAAACTGATTCACAGTCAGTGTTGCTTCCTAACTGGACGGGTTGGTTTCACAGAAGTGTGGTTGACTTGAAGTTACATTGTATTGTTTAAGTGTTTATTTTTTGAGCAGCGTATATATAAGATAATGACTAACAGGCCTGTAGTCACTTTTTTATGAATTATGAGCTAATTAAAGAGAAAAACTACAAATACTGTTAGATGCAAGCAGTGGCCATTTTTTTTATTTCAGAGGTGAGGGGGACACAACTGGCTTGAGTATGGGGAGGGGGATGTGTTGCTTCAACATAAATTAAATTATTATTAATTATTAATAAATATCACACCAATTTTCCACTTATTTTTTGGAATGTATATTCAATAGACCTAAGTTACATAAAATTATACCTCATTTTTGAGTAAAAATAAGCAGTTAATCTCTTAAAACTCCACTGTAACTTTTAAGGATTTTCCATCGGCATCTGTATTCATAAATGTTTGATATTTTAAAGCAACTGCATGAAAAAATGCCACAATGTATATTTTTTTTTTGCCAAGAAATTCATTTAAATGATCAAGAAATATGTTTTATGATTTGCACCAATTTACACAGTTTACTGCTCAACATTAAATGTGTAGGAACTTTTTTAGTTCCTTAGTTTTTTAGTATCAGGAATCATTTATTTCAGGCTGCACAGCACTAAAGGAACATGATATAGCTTCATCATACAACCCAGACTTGTGCCACAAGAGTGCTCAGTTCTGCCCACAGTGCCAACACTGCACCTGACCATGTTACTGTGCCAGACAACTCATGAGCTGTGCCACTTTATGTGATAATGTTTGCTATATGACTGTAGAAGACTTAATAGTAGCACAGGGCTAATGGAAGCACTGCACGGTTATTTGTGCATCCAAATACCCATAAGAACACGTCCATGGACAGAAGCTGGACATTAGACTGTTTGAACAGTCAGTGGGAGTTTGTTCCACCACCTGGGTGACCGTTGCCATTAGGTAGGTAGGAGCTGCTTCATTTTTTGCATTGTATATGTTTTGAATCTGATGCGAGCAGCTACAGGAAGCCAGTGAAGTGAACCCAGCAGTGGAGTGATGCAGGAGAACTTGGGCTGATTAAAAACCAGCTGAGCAGCTGTGTTCTGGATCAGCTGCAGGGGCCTGATGGCTCGCATAGGAAGACCAGCCAGGAGCGAGTTCATTTACACTGTTGATACGCAGGCTGCCATCTGGGATTTTGAGGTTGGGGTTTGTTGAAGCCGGCTTTCCAAGGAGCAAATCCGACTCCAGCTGAAACTTCCTAATGGGAAGCTGGAAATTCCAAATTCCCAGTACAAATGGAATTCGGAGCATTACACTCCAGAACGATGCTGTGGTTTAGAGACTTTCCATTAGACAATCCGTCAGATACCTTCCCAAGTACATACTGTTTACACTGACGTAACCATGTAACAGAACTTCAAAGAGCTCTTATGTCACTCTTAAACCACTTACAAGATGTCCAAATGTTTGTGGACACTCCTTCTAATCAATACATTCAGCAGACACAGATGTACATACAGCTTGTCTAGTCCCTGTAGAGAAGTACTGCCAAAAGAATAAGACTACCGGTAACCATGAACCTAATGGCATCATTCTACACACATACACACTAGTGAGCACAGCACACACGTTATGTGGCTGTGGACACACACAATACCTGGAACTGTGGGCTGCTACAGTGCCTGGGTAGCAGTCGGGGGTTAGGTGCCCTCCTCAAAGGCACTTTGGCCATGAATTGCAATCAGTCCTCACAGCAATGATCCAAAGTCTAGTAGAAAACCTCCCCTCACAGGCTGGAGAGGCTCAGTGGACTAAGGTGCTGTCACTATGATCTGAGGATCCCGAGTTTGAATCCCGATGCTGCTGCTCGTCATCGACAGCTGGGACCAGAGAGAGCAAAATTGGCCATTCTATCTGCAGGCGGGTAAGATGGCACTCTCTCCACAGCATTATTAAGTAATGTTGGATGGCTGCCATACGGTCCATCAGAACTAGGGATCCTGCACCTTCCTCTGAGCGCATTGGCTGCTCAGCAGAGATTTATCAGCAGCTGCTTGAGAAGAGGCGGAGTTTGACTTCACATGCATTGGAGGAGGCCTGTGTTAGTCTACACCCTCCTAGAGTTTAGGACATTAGAATTGATGGTGAGAGTCAACAAATGGGCAAGTCGATTGGCTACCAAACACATGGGGGAGAAACAAAAGAAAGCCTCCCCTGGACAGTAGAGACAGTTACTCCAACAAAATCAGCACAAACTCTTGTTTTAACTCAACAGTGAGCGAGCAGGTGCCCCAACACTTTTGTCCATTTAATCTATAGGACATTATTTCCTAAATAAGTCTGTTTCCCAGGCTTGAAAACATGCTTATATCTTACAGACTAAATGGACAAACATATTGGGACACTGATGCATTCCTTGAACAAATTTTGGCCTCAATTAAGAGTATTTTTAAATTTTAGCTGCACAACATACCAGAACAAACCAGCGTCCCAATACTTTTATAGTGTATATTAGTATGAATAGACAGATTCTAGAGTGAAGGGCAAAACAAACAAGCGGTTGTAAAGCAGCAGGGTGTTTCCCAGAATAGAATCGCTTACTTTAAAGAAACTTAGTGGCCAACAGTGACTTTGGCGTCTTAAAATACCATCTACAGTAAGGCTGGCCCAGATGCCCAGATGATCTGAGTGTATTTTTGGTGCTAAGTCTAATTCACACCGCTTCACCTTGATGCTCAACAGAGACCAGCGTGGTACATTAAAACCCATTCCAGAGACACACAAGTCATGTTTTATTGCATTTGATTTGTCAACTATATTAAATAAAGGCTTAGCTGTTCTCCCACAGGTCTCATCTTACACTTTGGTAATGTTATGTTTGTGTGCTCAGCATGTTACCCTACAAAGAATGTGGAATGTGGTTTGTCTAAGCATGAGATAAACTGGCTCTGCCCTCTTAAATGTAAAGTTTCATATGAAAGTACAGCCTAACTGGGCTTCTGTTGGACCCAACATGATGTACTGTTTCAGTAAAAAGTCTGTAAGACTGACTCGTACACAACAAAACATCTCATAATTTAATTCAGGAACTGTGATATGTTTGATATTTATTACAGTCATTGGCTTCTATGGTGGCTGAGATAACCCAAACCACTGCAGATTGATAAATGTGCTGCAATGTGCCTTGGTCTTCATGATGCTGTTTGTTCACTAGTGTTCTCTAACAAACCACTGAGGCCTTCACAGAACAGGTGTATTTATACTGAGACTAAACTACACACAGCTGGACTCTATTAACTCATTAAGTGACTTCTGAAGGTAATTGATTGCACTGGATGTTGTTTAGAGGTATCAGAGTACAGGGGCTGAATACTTTTGCACATCACACTTTTAAGATTTTTATTTGAATAAAATTTTGAAAACCATGTATCATTTTCATTCACTTCACAATTATGGGCTACTCTGCCTTAATGAAGCTTATTCAGCTTAACTGAGAGACCAATACAGTGTCAGTACTATGATTAGGTCGACACTCTGACTGGAGTTTGTCTACACAGATATGTAAGGAGGAGAAAAGTCCAGTCATTTGCTTGTAGATGATTTTTTCAGTGATTTGACCAATAAATCATATATTATAAAAGGTCTGTAATTACTCACCTGAACTGCTTTTAGACTTTTCTGTTTTTGAGTAGTTACTTAGTCAAACAATCAGATACTGTCATCACTGGCCTAGTCCAATAGCCTAAGGTATATAAATACGAGGATGCAGACATTTGGGAGTTGTCTGACTGGGGGTGTAAAGCTTAGTGCTGTGGTTGAGAGCACTTTATATTAAGCTTCTGTTAGCTTTGATTAGTAAAGTTTAACTTTTGATCTTTTTTTTTCAACTTTATATATTTTTTGTGTTGGAGTATTTTTGGGTTTTTCTATGGCAGTCCACACTTTGGCACATGGGGGATAATAAACATCTTTGCATTGGAACTTCCTGTTTTGAATCATTTTTTTCAACCACCACTCAGGCTTCCTGCAACAAGGACGATTGGTGACGTCACTTGTTTTCTGCGTGGTGTTGTGTCAGACTCCAGCCTCAGCTTGCTAACGTACTTACATTTAAAAATGCAGATTTAATGATGTCTGGCTTCACACGGACAAATATAAGGCTTTTGGGTTGAGTAAAACCAGAACTCAGGACCCGCAAAATGTGCACTGTGTAGAAAAACTTTCGACACTTCAAATATAGGAGCGGCAGCGCTAGCTAGATATGCAAAAGATGCTAAACACCAGTCTGCTGTGCGCCAGTCAACTATTAATGCCATCACCAGCTTCTTCACCCCAATGACCAACACGGCACCCTCTGCCACCTGCAGTGCTTCCCTCTCGGCTACCATGAAACAATTAACTACAGAGGTACTGTGGGAGCTAAAAGTGACTAATTCTCACTATTCCTGCAAGTCGTGTGAAGACACAAGCCATCCTTTCCAGGCAATATTCCTTTTCCTAGATTTGGAAAAGTCAGAAATGTACTGATAAAGTGTATGAACCCTGCTGGTATCAGGAGGAACGTGTGCTGCGTAGCCACACCGTCAGATGATTGTAATGTTTTGTGGTATTAATGTTGTGGTTGACACCTTTCTGAATTGAGTTCATCCGCAAAAACATTAATCATTCTTCAGACATAATGTAAAAATGTGTTTCTCGTCACATTGTGTGAATGTTTCACGATGCCTGGACCAGAAGAAATAGCCCACAACATCTGGTTCCTTTGACTTTGTCAGTTTTTCCTTCTCCTGTAAAGTCTGGAGGAGATCTGTTGTTGCAAACAAGCTCTTCAGCTGAAGAACTGCACATTAGTTTAGTTAATAGTCCTTAATTTTTGCACTTTATTTCTCTGAACAGTGAATGTGCCATCTACTGTAATCGAGGCCATGTCCCGACAGGAGAGCCTGCAGCCTTTCAGCAAGACGTCCAAATCGTCCTCCACCATTCTTCAGCGCTCCATGGTCTTCCCCCACTCGCCCTGCTCTCGGCCCTTCTCCCTCCTGGACAAGTCGGGCAGCACGGAGTCCGGCTTCAACCAGCTGAGCTCCAAGAACCAGCGCGTGCTGGCCAGCCCCACCTCTACCAGCCAGCTCAACAGTGAGTTCAGTGACTGGCACCTGTGGAAGTGCGGCCAGTGTTTCAAGACCTTCACCCAGCGCATTCTTCTACAAATGCATGTGTGCACACAGAACCCAGACAGGTAACCAGGACTTTACCTGGAATTATGTACTTTGTATGTGAATTCTAAATGTCCAAAAGTTTGTGGACGGCCCTTCTAATGAATGCATTGAGATAGACAAATGCACACAGCTTGTCTAGTCCACAGGACTCTCTGGAGAACCTACTGGCCCAATGACTAATGCCAGGCATGGGCTGTAGAGGTATAAAGCATTGAGCTAGCATTGAGCTGGAGCAGTGAAGCTGTTTGGGATGAAGTGGTGATCCAATATAATTGGTTGCACAATCAAATTATCACTGCACAGTAGAGACCATACCTGTCAAGTCTCCCGTTTTGGCCAGGAAACTACCGTATTTTACCTCTTTCCCGGCGTCATCCAGTATTAGTATTTTCCCATAAATTTCCTGTATTATACTTTAAAAAAAAATTCCCGTGCCTCTCCAAACTGAAATGTCAGTAACCTCGCGAGAACTGCCACCCAGGCTGCTGTACGTGGCAGTTCTCGCGAGGTTAGTGTGGACAGCGGGAACAAACCTGGAACAGGGAGAGATGGATGGATGCAAGGAGAGGGCATTCATTCCAAAAAAGTAAAGACTTCATGTAAACGTCTAGATCAGGGATACTCATTGCGCGGCTCCCGAGCCACATGCGGCTCGCCGTGCTTTATTGGTGGCTCTCGTGACCGATTACGAAAGTGCGCCAGCACAGCCAAAGTATTTTTAAAGCATGCTACAGAGACATATACTGTAATGTGCTCTACATTCCAAGCACTTGCCCTTTCATTTTGGCTCAATTAAAGTTGGTTCCAAATTGGTGATACTGTGGAACCTGGCAACACAGGCACTGTTTCCAATAGCAGGCTGCACGAGACTCTGCTGTTGCCAGGTTCACGGTTTAACACTTATAAAAGAACTAATAAAACACTCATGTAACCATATTATTAATGACTTTAAGATAAACAGCAATAATCATAATAAATCCCTTATAAACAAAATACTAAGTCGTACACACGTACACAGTTGTTTTGCCATTCGCTTCAAACGTGTGACAGACATATTCTGGGCTAGTTTAAGCTTCTAAAAGGCGGGGTTTTACACTGACTTTAGGCTGGATATTTAAGTTGGACCTGGCAACCCTGCAGCAGGGTGGCTACATGGCAGCAGCGATTCTAGCTAGAGCAATATATTCAGTGTGCAAAGGTTTAGTCCATAGGTGGGTTGTTTATTTTTTTACATTATTTGAGTGACTTGGGCTGATATTGTGGCTCTCTCCTTGACTTTGATCTGTCAATATGGCTCTTTTGAAAAAATGTGCTTCAATTCCCTTTTGTGTTTTCATTTAGGATGTATTATAAGACTTACATATGTAGGAATGTCCACAGCATTTCAGTGTCAACAAAGGTCGGCCTTTTAGATTCTGATCATCTAATTGTAAGTGGTTCACAGGTGGTTATTTTAGATTTCTTGTAAATCTGTCTGAAAATTTAAGGGATACTGAACCTCAGTTGGGCTGGTGGGACGGCTCGAAACACGTGGCGGAAAATTTCCCTTATTTTTAAATCCAAAACTTGACAGGTATGGTAGAGACAGATACTCCAACACACTCTCTTTAAATAGCCTTGATTTTGAATGAGCAGGGGTCCCAATACTTTTGTCCAAATAGTATAAAGACGTCTGCTGTTGCTGCTGCTGGGGGTTGAATTGTGATCCAGTGTTGTCAGCTTGGCCAAAACCATCATCATGATGGTAATTCATTTTAGAACATGTTCTCAGTCAATCTTACATCAGCTCTTGACAGATTTGCCAGGAAAGTGTGTGGTTTGAATGAAACCAGTGACCGGCAGCTTTGACAACATCACACATATAACAGATCTTCATGTTAAATTATGGTTTTGGATTCAAGTTCTTGGTGAAAATGATCTTTTAATATAATGTTCACAGTCACTAGGATGAGTCTGTGTCCTCAGGCGATTACAGGATGAGTTAAATGAGCGGCTGAAACAGTGTTTATGCTTTTTCTTATTATATCATTAAGATCAGAATTAGAAGTATGGTATGAGTCAGGGTGGGCAATATGAGCTCAAATTTATATCACTGTATTTACCACTGTTGTGAAAATATCACATTATAAAATAATAGTAATAATAATAATAATAATAATAATAAATTATAATGTATAAATTGTGTATATTCAATAAGTTAATAAATGAAAATTCCCTTCTGGGAAAAATGAAAAAGCTTTTTTCTTTATTGTAGAGAATAACACACACTCTAGTACAGGGGTGCACACACTTTTTCAGCATGCGAGCTACTTATCTAATGACTAAGTCAAAATGATCTACCTACTACAAAAATGTAACATATATTTATAAATATACTGACAATTTATGTGTATATATATATATGCTGGTGTACCTTGAATAACTACATGAACCCATATTACACAATACAACTGTGTACTGATGACTTGCACTGAATGGAATCAGTCAGGGATGCAGAGTCTGGACAGTAGTTCGAGCCTCAAGCAAACCTCCAAATAATCATCAGTCATAGTGGAACGATACTTAGACTTAATGATCGTCATCGTGTGAAAAGGCTGACTCACATAAATAAGTGGAGCTAGCTTAGCTAGCATTTTGCAGCACTTAAGCAGAAATTCTATATTATTTTGACAATAGTTAAACTTAGAGGCATGTAAATGATGGCTCATCACAGACAGACTCAAATGTTAATGTTTTAATATAAAACCTCTGATATTAAAATACGTCTAGCTGACGTGACACAGACAACAAATGCTCAACATGACTTACAGTGGCAGGTGAACACTTACTGTTCAGACAGACGCTGTGTGATGGAGTAATAGTGGGGACAGCCAATCACACATTAGCAAGAAACAGCACAGCGTTCAATGAGCTTGTGGGCGGTCTAAGGTGAAATATGATACAGATTCAGCTGCTTGGCCCGAGCGCTCGACTCGTCTACCTGTATGTCTATCAAGTGACAAATCTTATAACGAGGACGGATTATAGGCTGATGTCTATTTTTTAATGCTATACGATCTACCCACACTACCTTTGTGATCGACTGGTAGATCGTGATCGACGTATTGTGCTCTAGTAGAACCGTTTTTTCTTGGTTCTCTCCATGATTTGTTTTTATCTCCTCACTCATTTTCCAGTTCTGTGTAATTTACGTTTTGTATTTTATATCTCACTGTTTAATCCAATAAATCCAGACTATTATTCCCCATTTGTTACATTTATGGTTCTACCTGCATGTTGGATGGGTTCTATGAGCTTGACTGGTTCTTCTCTGTAACAGATCTGTCTAATGTAGAGCATCAAACGAGTGAAATGAAGCTTTTTTTAAAGTAATACCAGCAAAACTAATGCTGAAGCTCCTCGGTAGTGCATCCTGAAAAATGAGAATATGGTGGAATCACTCAATTTATTTAAAAAACAAACTAATGTTTTATATTTATTACATGAAAAGTGAAACGTCAAGTCTTTTTTCGTTTAAATGTTGATCAGTACGACTTATCGTTAATGAAAATCTGAGTTAATTACAATTCAAAGGGTATCAACATTAAAGCTGAAAGACTTGGAGATACACGAGTACACAAAAACGCAGCCGTTTAGTCTAAATGCTCTTTTGTTGATTTTGTTGAAAGCTGATTCTTGTACATGCATGTGTTCAGTTAGTCTTGGAGGGAGAGCTGCTTGTTTGTAATTTGTTTTTGTCTGAACGCAGAATCACTGTAATGGCGAAGTCTGTATAATTTGACATCATAGTGAATACTGGTTTACTGTCCAGCCCTAGGTATGAGCAGTGACTTAAGGTGAGAGAGTCTATTTCAAGAGTTTATTTATTTTAATGTTGATGATTATGGCCGACAGCCAATGAAAACCCAGAAGTCAGTATCACAAACCATTAGAATATTAATAAGACCAATTCAAACAGTGATGTTTAATACATAAATGTTGTTCTGCTGAAAAGTATGTACAGTATATACACTCAGTACTTGGTTGGGGCTGATTTTGTATGAATTACTGCATCAGTGCAGCGTGGCGTGGAGGTGATCAGCCTGTGGCACTGTTGAGGTGGCATGGAGGTGATCAGCCTGTGGCACTGTTGAGGTGGCATGGAGGTGATCAGCCTG
>BRDA01053042.1:0-12392 GCA_036984385.1 Crenuchus spilurus | reverse complement strand
TATATATATATATATATACTCTATGTACAAGTATATACAGTATGTATAGACACCTATAAAATATTTTTAATGTGCAGAAATGTTTAAACTTGCTTCTAATTTTCATTTGACCAGAGGTGTCACTGCTGTATACAACTGTGTCCTGCTGTTGGATGTGGAACACTCTGTGATGTAGACAATATAAAAAAAGCTGCAGACTGGTACACAGAATAGAGTACAATAAACATTTGGCTGATTACTGTCTTGTGAAACAAATGATTAAAGGACTGTATAGCCTATGTTAATATTTAAACACAAAATGACTTTTGTGAGTCTAGTATCTTAGTAATTCATTTCCTAAGGATCAACAGTGGTGGGACAATGTGATAATCTATGAATATACAGTACACTATGTTCTCAATTAAGTTATAGCTCTATCTATTGGAACCAGGACACCATCTCCAGGTTACTTTAGGACTGAAGGCTTTTCCCAGCACCTTCATGCTTAGTGGTTAATTTTTCAACAGCATCATGTTCTACATGTGTATGGGGAGAAGTCGTGAGTCATTGAGAAGGTTAATTCTGGGGAAAAGACTGTTTATTTATGAACACTTACTGAAGCACTTCACAGAGGTAATGAAAGGTCTCCAGTAATGACATCATTTGTAGGTGCCATGGCCTAAGGAGCCTAGCCTCGAGGTCATCAATTTCTTTCTGTGTGAATCACTGTCTTTTTGTTCTGTCTTAATGCGTCAGCTGGATGACTCGACACATGCAGGCTTTAGAAGGTCACAGGGAGAGATATAATTCAGAGTAGACTGTGGTAGCACAGAACATTAGGCATTGGGACAAATGTTCCATCCATTACCTTATACACTTTCTTCCTACATTAATTTTTTTTTAATTTTATTTTATTTAAAACATATATTTATTTTATTTATTTTTATTTTATTTAAAACATATTTTTACATTTAATTTATTTTATTTTGCAGATGTCCTAATCCAATTTGCTCCATCTGCAACTCAATTGAAATATTTAATATGTTCAATAACATCTGATACAGAGACTGATCTGATTATTGCTGCACATGTGTTTACGTTACTACAACCAATCCAATTTAAATAGATAATTAATTTCAATATTTATTTTTATAAATCAAAAACATATCTACAGAAAATGTAAAAAAAAAAAAACCACATAACCAGAATTTATCCAATCATACCATTTTAGCCCAATGCTGCATTGAAACATTTACATTAAAATAATTGATAAAAATGTAGGGAAGGGTGTCAAAAAATGTTAACAATGAAATATCAGTCAGTCAGTCTTATAACAATCGCTGATACCTGGATCAGGCATAGTTATACTTCAAATCCTTAATTTGTTTATTTGCCTATTCCTATGTGTATTGATCTGTTGTAATATTGAGCATGTCAATATGCCAGCGGTGTCCAGTCTAATCTGTAAAGGACTGATGTGCCTGCAGGTTTTCATCCCATACAAGCAACATCAATCAGTTGGTCCCAATCAAATAACTGTTCAGTTGTGCTCCTACTCTATGTTTTGTCAGTGGGAACACTGGCCCTTATTCATCAAAGATGTGTTAAAACTATCACAGACGGTTGTGCCCTGAATGACGTATGAACTACTTCATCTCTGATTTATTAAACTGTTGTTCACTGTCAAAACAGTCATTTTATGATCACATTCCGACGTACACAACTTTGATGAATAAGGGCTGTTAGGAGAAACTGTTATTGGTGTGTTTACCTAGACTGCAAGCTAACTCTTGCCAACATGGAACTTAGAAAAAATAATACCATGCAGTCATCCATTATCATCCATGGGCGGCGCCAGGGGGGGGGCTTGGGGGTGCTTTTGCTACCCCTAGGATGGCCATAGCACCCCCACAGCACCCCCCCAAAAAATTTTGATTTATATATACCATATACATCTGTTTAGAAGCCCCCGGGGTGATGTAATTTTCCAAAAATTATTTCCGAGTTATGTCTAGTACTTTTTTAGATGCCCCCCATTTTCTGACAATGAATGCATCACATAATGTTACCTTTGAAACAACCTCCATTTTCAGAAAATCCTCTGTGTATGTCAGGACTGCGCAACATTCAGTCAGCTCACAACAACTAGCGCGGAGAGGACACGCTCGTTCAGCCAATCAGCGAACGGTCCAAAGGTCACACTCACCAGAGTACTGAGCGCGAGAAATGACAAAAATTGGGCGATCATGAGTGTAGAACGTGATCACTTGAATGCAGCATGGCGTCTTCTACTGGACGTGGGTCTTTTTCAGTTTCAGTTTTCAGAGCTACAAAAAGTTTGAGGGGGCTTCTAAACAGATGTATACGGATGTATTTTTAGTGTGTGAATACCATGTATAATTAAAAAAAATTAGATAAAAGCTTTATTTTCAGGCAAAAAATAAAAACATAAAGCCAACGTAGTTGATCTAATTCAGCAAATGGGTACAGCACGCATTTAACTTTTGATGGTAGAAACATTAATCTCCCATTTTGGCAGCACGCTCCTGTTGACGGTAACTTGCGTGAACTGTTATTGTAATAATGTTAAATAATAATAATAATAATAATAATAATAATAATAATAATAATAATAATAATAATATTTTTACTTAAAAGTTAATCAATTCGTCAAACTGAATTGTTAATAATTCATTGTAAAACACATCATACACATTGAATAAACAGCAGTGATGTGTAACAAGCAGGGTGTATGCCGTTTATTGCATTAGAAATTAAACTGACTTGCACATTAATGGGAAAGCCTAAATTATAGAGCACCCTCGCTGAAAAGTCAAGCTACCCCATAGCACTAGCAAAAGAAAATCTCTGGCGCCGCCCATGTTATCATCATGGCAGTGGACAAAAAACTACCAATGTACCAGTGGTAAAAACAAACAATGTACTAGTTAAAAACAATGTTTATGACACTACTATGATAGTATTTTTTGCAAGGGGAAAATACAATTCTCCTAGATAGCACATCTTAGCATATAGCAAGTGTTGTTGTTAGCTTGATTGTGCTATCTAAAATAGCCAAGTATAGCTTGCTTGTATAGACTGCACATAAAGTTAGCTAACATGCAAGCTATCACCACATTACATGACAAGTTAGATTCTACCTATATCCAGTTACACAAAATGGAGTGCTGTGTTGTCTAAAGGTTAGTGAAGTGAATTTGCGACAGAAGGGCTACCAGTTTGTTTCTCTGAACTGGCACGAAAACTGGGCTGAGAGTGAACAGTGCTTCGCTCTCCCTAAACATAATAGACTGAAGTGCTCTTGAGCAAGGCACCTAACCCCCAACTGCTCCCTGGGCACCACAGCTGGTAGCTGCCCATTGGTTGGAATTGCTGATTATTGTGCATGTGTGTGTGTGCACACTACCAAGAACGGGTTAAAGGCAGAGAAGAATTTCCCCAAGGGTACTATCATTTGATTAGGTGACGTCATCATGTAAGTGGCTGACTTTTGAGTAATATGAGAGCAGAGGTGGGGGACTCGAGTCTCATGACTTGACTCGAGTCAGACTCGAGTCGCAACTTTGAGGACTCGAGACTTGCTTGACTAACGCTGGTGAACTTGCTTGACTAACGCTGGTGAACGACTCGACTTGACTTTGACTTGGTCTTTATGACTTGAGACTTGACTTAGACTTGAGACAGATGACCCGAAAATACTTGATTTTTTATTTAAATATTTGCAATTTAAAAACAAAGTTAGATTACGGTAGAAGATTTTATTTTGAAGCAGGATCGGCTTACTTTACAGTTCAGGCAGAACGCTAAACAGCAACACACAGAACACTAAACAGCAGCAATAACGAGCCCTTGTAGACGACATGTTTAATATAATTTTGGTCTGATGAACATGTGAACAGTCAGCTTAAAAACGCACAAAATACTGAAACGTGCAGCTTATTTTCTGAGATAATGAGAGAGAAAGGATATAACAGGGTGACAGAGCAACCTAAACTAATGAAATGGCGCTATATAAAAGTAAACACGTCAGATGCGCGTGCTTCTACAAACCAATCAGTGTCGAGTGTAGGAAGACGCACATCACGTAAGTGATGACGACAGTACGTGGGTGTGTCATAATAAAAGCGCTTGAAAAAATGCAGTGTGAAAACAAACCGAACCGAACCAAATGTATTCAAAATAAACACACAAAATGTATACAAAAAATAATAAAATAATATAAATAAATAAATAAATAACATGTGGTTTTTGTCTGCCACATGCTATTGTTATTATTTTGTTCTGTTCGTACCTACACTGTCTAGCAACCTTGACATCTAGCATATGTAAAGATAAGATTGCTTAAATCTGAAAGTTATGCTAAAGTTAAATATTTCTTTAATTAATGTTATGGCAGAGATGTTTGCTAGTGTGGATATGAACTGGACAAAATAGCATGAATAGTATGTGGCATACTAAAACATTATGTTAATGTTTTCATAGTTTGATGTAATGTTTTGTAATGTTTGTAATATTAACATTTCAGACATTGTTTTATAGGTAACAGGTTTACATTTCAGGCAATGTTTATATTTATTTTTATATACTTATTTTTATTTTATCTACTGTACTATTCAGTTGATGATAAAATACTTTTTTTGTGCTCAGAAATGTTCATTAAGAAGCACATTTGAGAGATGCATTAATAGGTGATGGAGAAATGACGTGACCCTCTTGATGGGGGAAGTAAGCCATTAAGTAAGTTATGTAATTGTATGTTTGAGGTATATTTGATGTTTAATAGGTTTAGTTTATGTTGAAATAAAACTCAGTTTGTATACGACAGTCTATATTGATTTAAATGTGTAAACTGGGGTAGATCAGACCATATTACTATGACTTGACTTGTGACTTGCTTGACTTATAGCAGGGACTCGACTTGACTTGCTTGGTTCTCACCACAGTGACTTGGGACTTGCTTGCGACTTGAAGGCAATGACTTGAGACTTGCTTGTGACTTGCACATGAGGGACTTACTCCCACCTCTGTATGAGAGTAACAATGACTCAAAATTGGCAGATAAATAAAAGTATTCTTAGGACAAAGTGGTGTGACCTGTTTGTATGATGTGTGTTTAGTCCTGTTAACAAAACTTGCTATTCTACTTTTCATTCCCTTGGATTTCCCAAAACAAAAGTGTGTCTGTGTTTGTGTTAATATGAATGACGCTTAATGAAAATGCCTATGTGAGTAATACTGTTGATGGTAGAGTAACCATTGTACATTTGTAGAGGTCATATACCTATAATATACTTCACAACTTCTAGCTTGTTAAAAGTTTCATGAAGCTTCCTGTCAGGAATGAATTTCAAGTTGAAATATGCATTTCTGAACCAGAAGTCAGGAACAGGTTTATTAGAAATGATTAAAATAGCCTTTTTATTATTCAGGTGAATGAAATGCACGTCTACTTTCCTTGGCTTACCATTGTGTAAACACATGCCCTGCCTTTCCTGTGATTGGCTGGCTGTGCTGCAGTCAGAGCTGCAGCAGTATAAAACAAGAGATAGAGGAGGAGACTGCTCTTAAACTGTGAGGATCTTTCATTGACCACTCATACGCTTCTCTTCTCTCTGTTGGTTGGATTTTTCTCACTCAACACCACCATGTGTAAGGGACTAGCAGCCCTACCTGCAACATGCTTAAAAAGGTATGGACCTCATCACCATCTCTACACTGATATGCTATGGATTACTGTATGGATGTTGGACATATTTAATGTATTTAAAAGACTGATGAAGACTTTTCTATAGACTGTTGTCTACAGAAAAGGACTCAGCATATATGACATGAAAACTATTTACTTCTGAACTGTACTTAGATTGACCTTTTGTTTACCTTTAATGTCAATGAGATTTTGTATATTTCACATTTGATCTTACACGTATTTCCTCTACAGTGCAAAAGACATAAAGCACAAGATTGGGTTCCTGCTTCAGAAGCCCGAGCCTGTTCAAGAGCAAAAGCTTGTTAAGGAGAAGGAGAAGGAAAAGGCAACTGTGGTAAAAAGGTAAATAAGATAAAGGATGAAGTGTATCCTTCAATCAATAATCATGTTTACTTAAAATTAATTAAGTAAAGACCATTTAACAAAGGTTTTTGATTATTTTAGTTACCATTTGTGGTTACCCATTCTTGATCAATTCAGGTGTTGAATATGAATAAAAAATCAAGAATTCAAACTGAATTAGATTTAAATTAATTTTAGAATATAACAAAAAATACATTTATATATTTTTTAATTCAGTTAAGAAGTTAATGAAAATATCACATATCCATATTCAACTTGTGCTTAATAATAATAATAATAATAATAATGAATAATGAATTATAACAAATAATAATAATAATAATAATAATAATAATAATAATAATAATAATTATTATTATTATTATTATTATTATTATTATTATTATCAATAATAATAATGATGATGATGATGATGATGATGATTAAGCTAAAAGTCCACTTTTAATGTCTTTCATTTTCTTTATTTTAGCATTGCTCCTGTTGATGCAGAGAAATGGAAAAGATCATTTAACAACTTGATTAAGAATGATGGTGAGTGTCAAATTCAGTCAATTAAAAAAAAATAAATGACAAATATAAAATAATATAATATTCAGAGCCATTTCTATACAGAATGGACTCTGTGATGATGGCTATGAAAGAGAGTGTTGATTGATGTGATAGTCATATTCACTGTCACGGTGCCCTTGACACGTTTCATGTTCCTGTTTTAAAAGAACATGTGTTTGTTGCTCTAACTCAGCCAGCCTTGCGGCTGTTTTCTCAGGCTTCTAAACGTGTGCTACGTGTCCACAGCCTGCCCTGGGTGGCCCCTAAAGAGCCTGCATGTTCAGTTCTGTTAGGCCCTTAGGGGTCAACCACCAGAGGGACAGAGCTGAGGAGTCGTGGCTTTCTGTGGATCTAGACAGACCCTGGCCACTGACCCCTTCATTCTAAACGTCCTTAGAGGCCTCCAACTCCCTCACCCCCACCCTTCCCCAGTGAATTCAGTTAGGCAAAGTCCATTTATATGACGCACGTTTTTATGATTTGCTCTGAGTTAATGGAAGGACCAGGTCTGCTGAGATACTGATCATATAACCAGGTGTAAATGAGTGACAATTGAGGAAATCTTTTTTTTTTCTTCAGTGGGGCGGACTGCTTTTGCTGCCTTTTTGAAGTCGGAGTTCAGCCAGGAAAATATTGAGTTCTGGAAGGCTTGTGAGGACTTCAAGAAGTTGCCTGCAAAACAGATGGAAGCTAAAGCCAAACAAATCTTTGAGCACTACGTTGATGTTGATTCTCCAAAAGAGGTCAGATACTCGTCACTGCTCTGAAATTCAGTACTCAAAAGCCAACTTTTCAGTCTGTCCAAAGGCTTAGATTGGGCTTAAACATGCTCTTTTTTTTCCTTTAGGTCAACTTGGACTCAGCAACAAGAGAAGAAACCAGACGAAATCTGGAGAAGTGTGACCCAACCTGTTTTGATGAAGCACAGAATAAGATTTTCACACTGATGGAAAACGACTCATACAGGCGCTTTCTGAGGTCTAAACTGTTCCTAGACCTGTGCCAACTCCCCCGGGATGAAAAACACTGTGGCTTGGAAAGGAAAGGAAACCTTCCAGAGTTTAGCCCGTGTCTTTTATCCCATTGTGCTTAAGTTACTATTCTTCATATCCTGCCACGACTCTGCAGAGAACCAGCTGTTAGGTTGACAGTGGTGGAGCCATTTCACTTCTGTGAGGAAAGCAATTAAAGGCTTAAGGCAGCGCTTAACAAGCTCACCGACTATGAAGCAGAAACAACGGATCAGGATGCGCATTGATTGTTTTCTCAACTGTGCTTTGTGGCATTAATTGTTTTCACAATTTGACACAATTATCCACAAATACCAGTTCAATGACTATGGCCTCTGTTTCTCCGCTATTGTAGCTAACAATTTGCAGGCAATTTCACATTTAGCAGGTAAAGCTAAGCAAATACAAGCAAAAAGTAGAATTATTTCCACAATCTAAACCCCACCATGCAATGTTGTGGAAATAGAATAATAGTTACAATGACCGAGTTTACAATCAAGTGACTGTTACAAGATAGGAGGAAAGGAAGCAAGTTCAGTATCTTTGTTTAATTCATGTGTTTTTGAGTCATAATGTAAGCTGATGGACCATGGTGCACACACCAACTGTCTGAAAATTCACCAAATCCTCGTATATACATGACTACATCTATATCTTCAATATTTCAATATTGTGAGTTGACAGCTGTTAGTAACTTTGTTGTTAGTTGAGAATTTCCACAAGAAAAAATCTGGTCTTTGTAATTTTACTGGTCCTTTATACCAAATGAATGTGATAAGCTGTATTCACACAATAATGTGACATTGTCCGTTTGTTCTATAGTACTGTGAATTCTAATAATAATAACTCTGTACTTCTCTTGTAATGTCATTTTCATCTTATTAGAATAAATGGCTAACTGTTGTTTACATATTTGTTTACTGATATGTATTGCATATATTTATTGTAATATTTATAAATAAAAAACATCAAATAAGACATTTTATTTTAATTGTCCTTTTGTAGATGGAAATTTTTTTTGATAATCTGCTGAATTCAGTTTCTTTTAACTATATTTGGAGAGTTCATATGTGTAGATGTTAACTCAAGAAGATGCTGAACATATAACAGGTTTAACAAAGATCAGGACACTCATGGTTTGCTAAACTCGGATCAAGTCCAATGGGCCATACTTCAGCTGTATCACTCGGCCGAGTCCGGGATGAGCATTTGACAGATTCAGCCCAGAGTTATCTGTCTGTACACCTCTCGCTATACCAGCCTTGAGCAAAGTGGGTTTTTTTTCCTACCACAAGCAATTTGGGCCACATGCGGCCAGTACAATTTTGCTCGCTGGTATGGGTTGAAATTAAGGTTAGGATTAGGTTCAGGGTGAGGGTAAAGTATTGGGTTAAGTATAGGGTTAAGATTAGAGCTAAGGTGAGTGATAATATTACGTTTTGGGTTGGGGTTACAGTTAGGATTATGGACAAACTGAGGGTTAGGATTAGATATTGGGTTGAGATTAAGGTTTAGGACTGGAATCAAGGTGAGGATTAAGATTTGAGTTAAGTTTAAATTTAGGATCCAGTAAAATATATCAACAGTATGGCCGCAAGACATTCAACTGAATATATTCAAATGCTTAATTGCTGCTTTTTCACTGATATATTGTTGGTATGTTACTGGTAGTCTGCTTAGAGTTTATGAATCATCTTTATTAATCAAGGACCACAAAGCGTTAACAAAAAATAGTGTAAACAATGTGCAGAGATGAGATGTAAAATAAATAGTGTATTTAAAAAATATTGTGATATTCAATAAATCTTTCATATAACAGATTTGTAACAATGTAGTGAAAGCTATCATATATTTTTCTGTTAGATATACTAATATATTAAAAATTTGAATATTAAAAAAGTTAATTTGTGTTCAGAATTTAACTCGAATGATAAATTATTATTAAAATGGTAAACTGTATATTTTATATTCATTACAGGTGAAATGACTTATTTCAAGTCTTTTTTTTAAATGATGATACTCTATAAATAATAATGTATTCAAACTCACAATTAAATTTTCTATAATTTGAGATTCTGTATTTCTGATTTTCAGGAGATATAAGCCACATGAATCAACATTAAAACAAAAAAGATTGAAATATCACTTTATGTGTACTTTTCACTTTTGACAATATTTTAGATTCAATAGTATATACAGTAAAATACTTTATATATGCAGCAAAATATTTTAGTGGTTAATTCAGAAAACTAATGAACAAATTCTGCAGATTGTTTTCCATTCTTCCCATTACTATTAATGTTTTGACTGTTTATATTCCAAACCCAGTCTTACTGTGAAAATATCTAATTTATCTAATTTATTTTAGCTAATTTATTGATAAACAGTAGAAAATGAGTAACAAAGTCTAGGACAACATGTTAACTGTACAGAGCCTGAATGTGAATGGTTATGGGCTCTGCAAGTAGTCTCTGAAAAGATCTGGACAAAACAGCATTTTAAGAAGGTAAGGGTTGGTCTCAGATGAGCTTTAAATAGAAGGAAAGTCACCCCTGGCTTTCATTTTACACAGTGGGGATGAGGCATATGAGGATTTACTGGGATTTGATTTAAAGTGTGATATTTGAAAATATGTGACTCTTAGGAAAAAAACATAACTGAAATAAATAGCCAAATGCACAACAACACATCTGTCACAAGGTTTTCCATGAAATTGAGCGCCATGGGCTAAATCTCATTTGAATGGAATGATTAATTTAATTCTAAATGTTTCTCACAACCACAGTCAAAAATAAATGTCTTTCTTCACTCCAGTGACACATGACTGTGATAATGTGACTGTTGAGATTTTTTACAGATGCATTTTCTAGTAGTTTTTGGCTTATATTAGATACACATGTTGACTTGCTCTACAAAGAATGACTCACTTTTAGAATACTTAAAACTTTAGGCACCATTACTCACCTGACAACAACACAAATGACGTAAAAAAGCAGTAATTGCGCGCACAAGTTGTATCTAATTCCATGTCAATTTTTAACATCATGGAAGAATAGATACAACATAATAAACAGACTAACATATTCTATCATCTCATGACATGCTGGAAGCACAGAGGACATTAAAGTCACTTACACATTTGCTATCAACCCATCTGCAACATCAATTATTTATCTACGTAGCATTTCTTTATACAGCATGTTCACTTGGCTTGTTGTGGGGGCGATGTTGACTTTCAGACTGTATATATTAGGGACACTGAGGGAAGTACGTCTGACTATCAGATTATAGACCATGGTGGGTGGGAGAGAGATGGGAAAATACTATCGCCAGGCAACACAACACCAAGGCTAGAGAGAAGAAAAGCCTGAGAGAAAATCAGTTTTAATGAGAGAAACCTCTGTGATGGGAATGTTTTGGTCAAAGCTCTTATAGCGTCTCCTTCCTTCGAATTTGAGAGGGAGAAATACAGTCCTCTTAGGCGATGATTCAGCGACATTGGGAAGGTCTGGAGGTTTGTTTTGCCACAGTAGATGAGCACTGTTGGGAATGAAATGTCAAATGTTTAGAGAGGAAGTAGTGAGGCTTACTGGAGGAATGTTTTACATGCATAGGTTTCATATTATAAATGAATTGTATATGAATTTAAAACCATATATCACCAATACATTCATTTACAATTACTTACTAAGACAAATATAACAACTAATTGTACTATTACTACTATTGGTTCAAATACTACTACCACTACTACTACTACTACTACTACTACTACTACTACTACGACTACTGCTACAACTATTACTACTACTACTTCTACTATTACTACTACCACTTCTACTACTACTACTACTACTACTACTACTACTTCTACTGCTACTACTACTACTTCTACTATGTCTACTGCTACTACTACTACTTCTGCTACTACTGTTACTACTACTACCACTACTTCTACAGCTACTACAAATACACTACATCTATAACTACTACTATCACTACTACAGCTAATACTACTACTACTGCTACTGCTACTACTTCTACTATTACTACTACTACTACTTCTACTGCTACTACTACTACTTCTACTATGTCTACTGCTACTACTACTACTACTACTACTACTACTTCCACTACTTCTACAGCTACTACAAATACACTACGTCTACTACTACCACTACTATCACTACTACAGCTAATACTACTACTACTGCTACTACTTCTACTATTACTACTACTACTTCTATTACTTCCACTGCTACTACTATTACTACTACCACTTCTACTACAACTACTACTACTACTACTACTACTACTACTTCTACTGCTACTACTACTTCTACTATGTCTACTGCTACTACTACTACTTCTGCTACTATTGTTACTACTACTATGACTACTACTACTACTAATAGTACTTCCACTACTTCTACAGCTACTACAAATACACTATGTCTACTACTACTACTATCACTACTACAGATAATACTACTACTACTGCTACTGCTACTACTTCTACTATTACTACTACTACTTCTATTACTTCTACTGCTACTACTGTTACTACTACTACTACTACTACTACTACTACTACTACTTCCACTACTTCTACAGCTACTACAAATACACTACATCTACTACTACTACTATCACTACTACAGCTAATAATACTACTACTGCTACTGCTACTACTTCTACTATTACTACTACTACTACTTCTACTGCTACTACTACTACTTCTACTATGTCTACTGCTACTACTA
>BRDA01053040.1:5502-18793 GCA_036984385.1 Crenuchus spilurus | reverse complement strand
ACTAACAATAACTAAATGACTAAAATATGACTAAAACTAATATGCATTTTAGTCAGAAGACTAAAACTAAAACTAAATCAAAATCACCTGTCAAACTTAACACTGGTGTGTACACACAAACAAATAAGCCAGATCACATTAGAAACAATAAAATCACATTTACATTCTTTATAATAAACCAAATTCTATCATTTTCTAGATCTTATGTTTATGCATACCATCAGATCACAAACTTAGAAATATAAATCATGTTCATGCACAAGATCTCAGTCAGATCATGTTTACTTATTAAACCAGATCTTATGTGCACACGCATAAAAATAAACTAATTAATCATCTGTTAATGTCAGATGTTTAATTAAACATTTAAAAACTATATAAAGTGTTTACATGTATAATACCGAACTAGATCATTTGTTGACACATATGTACACTATACATTTACATGTATGATAATAAACCAGAATGGTTAGATGTATATAAGGTAAACAGTTTTTATGACAGTGTCATAAATCTATATTTTGATTAAATCTGCTCTAAACTTAGACTTTCCAAAAACCTGTTTTCAGATGTGCTGATATATTGTGAAAAACACTCTAAACATTTCTAGCCAAGACTTTTGAGCTCAGAACTGAATAAACAGAGGTGTTGGCTACACACTGCTCATTACAGTTTTTAGACATTGTATGTGGTTTTATTTCTGAAGCTTAACTAATGTGAGGTGACACTCCGTTTTCCTCAGCCACTAGCCCTGCACTGAATATTTATTAGATAGGTGTGAACAATCGGTTGAGAAGTCAATTGTTTTCATTCAGGTTTGGTAAAAAATTCACACATTCCAAGGCTGGTAATTTAACCAATGGCATTTCCAGAATTACCCTGTCATTAAGATTAAGATGATGATGATCATATCATATGAATGACAGCTCGTGTCATCTTGCAGGAAAAACAGCACCGCTGTCTGTGTCCCTGTCACAGATGTGTGTCTGCTTATTTAAGCTCCTCTGACAAGAATCAAAAAATATATTTCAATTTAAGCTATATATATATATTTATTTATTTATTTTTTATGTATACCCTTTAAGGTTTCTGTAGAATGCTTCATTGTGGTTCAAGGATAAAATCTCAGTTATATAAGTGTTTTTGCAGAATTTTGTTAATATGCCACCGGCGGGAGATCAGACTCCAGAGGGTTAATATTAGGGATGAGCGAGTACACCATTATTATTATATATTATTATCTGTATAACCATCTAAATTATCTGTATCCGTATCTGTACTCAGAATTGGGCGTGGCCTAAACAATAATTGGGCGTGGTTTAACCAGGAAGTGGGTGGGGTTTAAATCTGTACTTTAAGTCTGAAATTGATATTGATTGATCAGAAGTTGCTGTATGTATTGTTTATTTGAAAACTATTTACAGAACAGCCTCAACATTGAGATTCAAATCAATGTTTTTGATCACAAAAGAGAACTATTTACAGAACAAGTTTTTTTTATAAACTCAGAACATGAATATTTTTAAGTGCACAAATGAATACAACTCATGCAGTAGAAAATTATGAACTACTAAGTATTCATGAACAAGAGTTGTCATACTCAACACAACTTTCTTTTTTATTCTTTTTTTATGAAACTTTTATGATCAAACTGATTTTTTTCTTTCAATTATTTATTTATTTTTACTACTTAATGTTCTTGGCATTTTTTTACACAAAATTAAACAATGTTGATTAAGGTGTATGTGTCTGTGTAGACATGTGTGTGTGACCAAATAGTAGGGAGGGACGGGCGCTCTGTGTGACTGGCAATCACAGATTGTGAAGACAGTCAGTTACCCAATGAGGATTTTCCTTCAGCAAGAGCACAGCTATTGACGAGTTAATCGTATCATGCTCGTTAAAAATGGTTTATCCGTACTGGATACTCATCTGAAATGAGTATGCGGCTAAACCCTAGGTAATATAGCATTCAAACACTTAAGTTTCAAAATGGATCATTCACTCCCAGTTCACATGAGGAAACAAAACTAAAAGAGGTTTAGAATTAACTTCTTTTGTGATGTTACATAAACCAATAGTCTGCCTAAAGCAGTTCAGTTCCGCCCACTCACACATTACAAGGATGTTATAAGGAGTGCTTCAGCCTGTACTGCAGTCTCGAACGAGGTCCAGCCAATCAGAACAAAATCATTCATTTACATGTTAGTTTTAAAGGTACAGTAACAAAAATTCTAAGAGATGAATATGTAAATGTGAACTTTGTCTTTTTTAAAGTACATAAACCAACACAAAAGCTCTAAGTGGACTTTGGAGGGGAATTACAGACAAGATAAATGTAGGATATGGACCCTTTAAGTGATACAACAAGAACTAAATAAAACTAACAGGCACCCGGACTGCCAGATCAAAGTCAGACACACACACACACACTCTCTGATCCCTCTGTCTTGGCCATATCGATTTCAAACAGAGCAGCACCACACACAATTTAATAAGAGATAGACGTTTAATCTCCTCAACTGTAGAGCAAAAGCGGCCTGTGAAACCTGATACACACACACACACACACACACACACACACACACACACACAACTATGGCTAACGAATGGAATGCATTACGAAGGAGAAAAAAATAAAGACATTAAGAAATTAATAAAAGACTGGCATGTGGCCACAGCTGTTCGCTAAATCACATTAGCCAGGATAGGTCAAGTTTAATTTTCTGATTACTGGGCAACTCCGTTAGGCATCCAGTGGAGTACACTAATCAGAAGAGTGCCAACATTTAGTCATACGTCAAAGCAACATATAAAGGGAAAAAGTTGGTGACAATTAATAAATATTACTAAATAAAAAAATAAATAATACTATAATAGTATTGTTCAAATAAATAATATGATATTACTGCACAACAGTTCATACTTTTCAGAATACTATTATCATGAGACTGACACGAGCCAGAGGGCGGAGTCAAGTGAGTGCTGATGAATGAGGGCAGCAGAGATGGAAAGGCGTGATGCACACATGCTTCTGCTGCACTCAAAGGGAGTGTTGAAAAGAAGCTCTGAAATATAGTCTATACAAATTCCTATGCTCTACAGGTGCAGCCCCACTCCAGGGGAGCCGATACAGAGAACTAGCAGCAATTGAGGGGGCATAGGGTGAATAAGCCTCCCTGCCCGAACTGCTACGTCAGTTACGGGAGGCTTCCGCAGCACATTGAATGCCAAAAAGGGGAGGAGGAGGAGCCAGCATGCTATACCATACCAGGCTTGGCATTACGACAGTATTCTGCCAAGCTCATGGGTTTACCATCGGGCTTCCTCCTCAAGCAACAAAAGATTCCCCAAATTGTTCCAAGAAAACAATAAAAACAGCAATGTCCCTGACCTCCGTAAACTATACTGAGAGGAGGCCATGGTCTGGGAAAAGGAGGTTTAGGTGATAGAAGTTGGGGCAAAGTTAGACACCTACAAAAACCTGCCTGCAGACCTGGAAAATGAAAACGCTGGACTGGACAAAATGGCTCCCCCACTAAAGTGCAGTTCAAGAGCTTTTAATAAAGCCAGTAACCAGCTGAGTGTGATGAGGTGTTTACTAGCTTTAACCAATAACGGGACAGGGGCTCACTCCTGCGACCAATGGCTGAGTCGGAGGAGAAGGCAGCCCAGAAACAATAGCAAGAAAAGAGCCTGTCACAGCAACCAATCGCTGATCTGCAGGGGCGGTACCTTGCAGGTTTAACTGCCCCTCAACAGGGGCGGTCCCTTACCACTATGAGACTTAATTAGTGAAATATTAATGTATATTGTATTAACATGTTGAAACCATTTGACGTTTTCGTTCAAATAATTAAATAAGAGGTGTAGGCTCTAAAATGTCTCCAGCCTTAGTTAACTACTGGGAGTAATTGTGATTCAGCTTTTTAATCTTAGTATAAACATACAAAACATGGAAAAGCCTGGAGAGTGAACATAAAGACCTTCATACTCAGACGCTCTGCAGGAGAACAAACAGGAGCTGAGAAATCAAACACGACACTTAAATAACATCTCGCCGTCATCTTCCAGCATGTTCCTCACAGCAGGAACCTCTGTTCTCTCGAAAACAAACCCCTTACAGAGCAGGAGGAATTCAATTATCAGTCAGATGTGGTTTCTGAGGAGGGTACTGATGTGCTGAGGTCTTCTGCAGCAGATCCAGAAGATAATCAGATACATTCTGTCTGGATGTACAAAACTGGCCTATGAGACTAAATTGCTAGTTCTGTAAAACTTGAGTTTAACCCTTTATATCATATTTGATACATAATTGAGTTTATAAGACCGTGTCATCATCAGTGTCATCATTAAATGATACGATCGTACATTATTTATTCATATATAAGAAAAAGCTGATGTATAAAATCAGATACATGCCCCCTGGTGGATGATCCATGTACTGCATGAACCAGAGGATACATGCAGATTTCTTCATTTGAGCAGAAAAAAAACACTCAGTGTATAAGAGGTTAAATAACTTTGTGTTATGTATGTCTGTTTAAAAAAATATGCTGTATGACACAGACTCTGGATGCATCAAATGTGATACAAAACTCACATATGTAATGTTATTAATTTCAAGGTCAAACAATTTGCTAAATATAAGATCTTCAGTTACAAAACTTTACTGATGTTTAAATCCCAAACAAACAGAACTGAGCACTCAGTTTGTGTCCAGCTGAAGGGCGCCCTCTAGTGGCACAATCTGAACCTACATCATGTCCCTTTTGTGCTGTGCAGCCTGAAATCAATTATTTATGGGATGAAACATCTAAAAGCTCTTACATTTCTTATATTCTTATATAACTGCATGATTTTATACTAGAAACAAAGTTAAACCCCGGAAACCTTAAGGGGTCTAATTTTCAAATATATGTAGCTTGAATCTAAATATATTTTTAGATATTTGTAACCCCGCCAGGGAAAACCAGGTCAAAGTCATTCTTTTTTTTCAAAATTAGTTTTTTTTTTCAAAACAACTTTTTTGTGAATTTAAGTTTTACTTTGGATCAAAATATGTACTACAATAGATATCTGAGACTGTTATTTTTCATTTACAGCAATAATACCGAGTGGCTAAGTTTTGTCGCTAATGTGAGAGACACGATATTGACACAATATCTCAATAAGTTGGCCAGTGACTTTGGCCTGGTTTTCCCTGGTGGGGTCACATTTGTGAGAGGAGCTTAAATAAGCAGAGACACGTTTGTGAGAAAGAGTCAGACAGCTGTGCATATTTTTTCCCACCAAAATGAAGCGATCAGTCATTCATGTGATAATGATATGGTAATTCCGGACATTCCATTGGTGGAATAGCGGCCAATGAATTTGTGGAATATGAACTGAGCAAAGAGCTCTCACCTGAGTGTTTCATATCTGTCTCATAAATATTCAATGTAAGCTTAGTGGCCGAGTGAAAACAGAGTGTCATCTCACATTAGTTAAGCTTTAGAAATAAAACCACATACAAGCTCTAAAAACTGTAATGAGCAGTGTGTAGCCAACACCTCTGTGGCTAGAAACGTTTTTTTCACAATATATCAGCACATCTGAAAACAGGTTTTTGGAAAGTCTAAGTTTAGAGCAGATTTAATCAGAATATAGATTTATGACACTCTTACTGTTTTGACACTGTTGCTGAGTTTGTGCTGAACTAAAGCCTGTGTAACACTTTGGGGGGGGGAATTTTGATGTGTGTAATTGGTAAAAAAAAAATGAATCAGTTTAGATATTGTATGGTATATTTTGTCCACTGTGGACTATACTGAAAATGTGAACTAAATGTTGAGGAACATGTTTTCATTTCCAAAACGTCTTGTTTGATCAGGATGAGCAGTAACCTTTGCATTCAGCCGTTTGTGTCAGTGTGTATTAGAATAGGTTGTAGATGATCTCTTACCTGAGCGATGTTTTTGTTGAGCAGATAGACACCATACTCAAAGTTAAATCGGTCTCCTCGCAGATAGAGGGGGAACCTAGGAGGGAGAAGCTTAATTTAATCATTTGTTATTACCACACATGCTCCGATTAGGACTTTGCACCATGGTGCAATCTGATTAAAACTATTTCAGCCTTTTCTTATTGTAAACAATTCCTTGAGAAACCTGAGAAATACAAATGAGATTTTTGAGTTTGATCTGCAGAACCACATACAGCACAATGTGTTTCTGCACAGACAGTTATTATTGTAGCACAACACTATGGTTAGGGTAACATTTTTCTGAAATGAAAATCAGGGACATTTCCAGGTCATTATTATTAAAAGTATCCACTGTTTGTATCTATGAAATGTAAAAGTGGGGTCACGTCCAGTTTCATGTATTTTGTGTATGATATGGCAAACTACATTCACACAGAATGTACACATATAACTTATCACCTGGTTGTGATTGAGGTCTGTAAACTAACTCCGCCCAGCTTTTAACCCTTTGATTTCCTCGAGTCTTGAGAAGATGTTTGTGGTGATGTTGGAAACCTGACACTTCTGTTAGCTTCTGGCTGAGTTTTACACAGCAGTATTCTCTAAAACTAGGTGAGCATGTAGTAGTTTGTGGCAGCAGACAGTGTCCTCTGTTGTTAAAGGCCATCAAAATCAGGGACATCTGTCACCCTTAGCTGAAAAAATGTTAGTTGTGAAATGCATTAGAGAAGACACAAACTGTCATTTAGTGTAAATATGTATATGAGAGAGAGAGAGAGAGAGAGAGAGAGAGAGAGAGAGACAGACAGAGAGAGAGAGAGAGAGAGTGACAGAGAGAGAGAGAGAGAGAGAGAGAGAGACAGAGAGAAAAAAAACACATGCTGTCTTAGGTTAATAGTGAAAATGTTTGATCATCCGGAAGCTTCTCTGGTCACAGAAGCCGACACACACATCCTGCCTCCTGCTGTTCTGTAATAATATATTTACCTTTACTGGACATTCCCTGAAGGAATTCCCGACGTTCCATGAACCGGATTGGCTCTGGTGTGATCTCACACACACCATGCAGTGTGTGTGTGTATGTGTTGTTAGTGTAAAAACTGAAAACGGGAACCACACTTTGAACTTCACAGTGTGACTGGCTGAGATACGGTTCACCCACAAATCAGACCTCCATATTCTTCCACTTATCCCAAATCCAGTCCATCAGCCATGTTTTGCTACTTTAGTTTAGAATTGGAGCTGTGAGGCTAATGTGGCAAAAACTAGAACTCTAAACTAGAAGGAGAAAAACTAGAAGGAGTCACCTAAACAGACATTTCTGTAAAAAACAAAACAAAAAAAACTAAAAACCTGAAAGGTCTTAGAACTGATCCAGATGCCGGATGTTAGTGAAGGTGTCAGACTAGTGGGTGTAGCTTAGGACTCAATCAGACTTACTGTGAACTATAAACAATAACAAACTTGTGTAGCAGAATGCTGCGTCGGCCATCTTTGAGCAGGAAGTGCTGATCTAGAGTCAGTTTTAGTGTTGATGAGGAATCTGTTGTAAGATCAGTCTTCTACCAGCCCTGCTGCTGTCTGAAGCTTTTGTTCATCTTTTAAATATGAATTCATGCCAAAATGTACTAAACATGCCTGTCTCGTTTTTTACTCTGCTGGATTGTTATGTTATATGTCCCTGAGCTGTCACCTGTGATCAAAATAAATTTTTTATTGGTTTTAATTGGCTAATGAGTTTAATTAGTAAATAAATTAGTTTAATTAATTAGTTAATCTCTGGGGGGAAAATATTTTTGATCTGATACAATAATTTAATAACCTAATATTAGTCTAGATGAATATCATAGAGATAATTTAAATAAATCAGTTTAATTTAAATGTATTTAACATAAATGTTGTTGCAATGTGTCCACTGTCAAAAGAGACATAAATGTGTGACATTACTGATTATTAATCCAAAATATATTACAGGGAATCGCAGAGCAGTCAGTAGAGGGCGCTGTGAGGTCTAGAATTTGGGAACTTCCACCACTGTGACTACACAACCTTCTATACACGATTCAGTACTTATTCAGGCTTAAAACAGGACACTTCTCCGGTATGATGTCTGGTAACAATATGCTTTTTTATAAATAATAAATAAAAATCATATCTCAATAATATATAAATAATAATAATATATCAGCTGACTGGTACACTGTAAGTCTCTACTTTGAGGAAATTAACATTTAGAGTCATTTAATGAATGTTAAAGTGAATTTAAAACAGCTCTGACCCCGCAGATCCGGATTTATTAACCGTCCACTCTGTCTCAGAGCAGTAAACAGGAAATCTCTCTCTCTAAACAGATTTCAACAGAGAGAGAGAGAGAGAGAGAGAGAGAGAGAGAGAGAGAGAGAGAGAGAGAGAGAGAGAGAGAGCGCCAAAGAGAGTGAGAAAGCGAAAAAGAGCGAAAGAGAGAGAGAGAGCAAAAGAGAGAGAGCAAAAGAGAGAGAGAGCGCCAAAGAGAGCGAGAGAGCAAAAGAGAGAGAGAGCGCCAAAGAGAGCGAGAGAGCGAAAGAGAGAGAGCAAAAGAGAGAGAGCAAAAGAGAGAGAGCAAAAGAGAGAGAGAGCGCCAAAGAGCGAGAGAGCAAAAGAGAGAGAGAGCGCCAAAGAGAGCGAGAGAGCGAGAGCGAGCGAGAGAGAGCGCTTTTTGTCTCACTTCAAAGGCCTTTCTCTCAGTGAAATAAAGACTTCATGAAGGCCGGAGACGAGATCTTGCGGTCGTGGTTTGCTCATCCTCCCCACGACCTCTGACCTCTGACGAGCCTATTAAAGCCCCAGCTGGCAGTTCATTATGTTTTGATCAACGAGTTTGATTAATGAGTTTGATACCAAGCCATTTCCTCCAGAATGAGCTCATGGAGAGTGTGTTCCGGAACACAGCGCCTATTAAAGTCATCCCTTATCTAGAACAGTCAGCCGCCTGAGCGCCTGCACCGATTTGGCCTGCTCACGTTTGGGAAAAAATTTCACTTCAGAATTTGAAAGAGCGATGAAAACCAATTAAAATTTTAAATGTTTATAGGAAATGGCATTTTAAAGGCTTTAAATGTAAAAATTTTAAACAGTTTTAGACTTTATAAATGCTCCATAAAGTCAGAGCTGCTACATGGGCATCAGATCACATGAAGACTGACCGCACCTGCCCACATTAAAATTAAAACAAGGGAGATTTTCTGGCTCTGAATGTCAGTCGGAGGACGGGGGTGTCCTGGTGCTGAACAACAATCCCGGGGAGATCATTGTGAATGTACATAGTCTGGGGTAAGTCTTCACTTTCACTTTTAAAAATAAGTTAATATCTGTAGACTGTCATTTGAGTTAAAGACAGATGACTTCTATGATGCTTTTAAAGAAATTCTTACAACACTTTATCACCAAACCACCACAAACCTGCCACTAAGTGCCAAAAATACCTTAAAATGACACCAAATACTTATTATACTAAAGAACCCCCATAAAACCATCAACCAAATACACAAAACATACAAACCAAATCTGAAACACCTCAAAATACCATAAAGTCACCATCTCGAAACACATCCAAACACCATCAAATACCTACAGATACACATAACACCAAAAATATCCAAAATACCCCCAAAATGATCCAAATCATACAGCTGCAATTACAAATACTTTATTAAACACCTCAACATACAAAGAATACCTTAAAAATATCACCAAACACCTCAGAACACCCCAAACACTCAAATATCCACACACACACACATCTGGTGAAAGTACGTATTACTGAGTGAGAGAAATTGATGCTGATGTCGAAACACTGAATGATTTTTGAGCAAAGAACAGTGATGCACATCTGGGTTGCCAGGTACCACAACAATTAACCTATAAACGAAAAAACACACATTAATGAATCTGTGAGATGACCGTCAGAAACTACCAATTAGAAAAAAAAATCCCACTAAATTCAGGAATGTTGGCAGGTATGACTGACATCTCTTCAGCAACACAACTAATCCAGCATCAGTGCTGTCCACCTTAACCAAAATCAGAGATTTCCTTTCTTTAATTTGATTAAAAATGAGCAGTGGAACCTGCAGAACTCACGCAGAATGCATATGAATTTCTGCACTGACACACACATTGGTGGGCTGCAGTAATGAGGTGTGTGTAAGCGTGGTTGCTCGTTAAGCTGTGTGTGATGTGGAGTGTAATCAGTGCTGTGATATTGATGTGAACAGTGAAGCTGATTTATGAGCTAAACGCTATTAGCTGTTAGTCCTGACAGTGCGAGGCAGGTGCTGCCTTAACACAGCGACGCTGATTTATGAGCCGTAAAGAGCGAGAGAACACATTAAACACACACTGCAGGGCTGGGGAATTTTACTCTCTTCTCTCACACACACACACACACACACACACACACACATACGGGTCCCGACACTGAGCCAACAACACAGTGAAAAAAAAACAGTGTGATTAATAATAATCATAGACCATCACCGGAGTCAAAGGTAGCACATGAATGAGAGACGAAGTCTTTTATGACACTGAAGTTTTATTACTTCACCAAACAGCTCCCAAAGTACCCCAAACCTACAACCAAAGCACCAAAAATACCTCAAATTATCACCAAATACCTAAAGAATACCAAACATCTCCATACAACTACACAACACAAAAAAGAATACAAGCCAGCATCTCCAAACACCTACAAAACACCACCAAATACTCAAGGAATACAAGTCAGTATATACAAACACCTACAAAACACCACCAAATACTCAAGGAATACAAGTCAGCATCTCCATACATCTACAAAACACTAAAAAATACTCAATGAATACAAGTCAATATCTCCAAACACCTTCAAAACACAAACAAATACTCAATGAATACAAGTCAATATCTCCAAACACCTGCAAAACACTAATACTCAATGAATACAAGTCATTATCTCCAAATACCAACAAATACTCAATGAATACAAGTCAGTATATACAAACACCTACAAAACACCAACAAATACTCAATGAATAAAAGTCAGCATCTCCAAACACCTGCAAAACACCAAACATTGAATACAAGTCAGTATCTCCAAACACCTACAAAACACCACGAAATACTCAATGAATACAAGTCAGTATCTCCAAACACCTGCAAAACACTAACAAATACTCAATGAATACAAGTCAATATCTCCAAACACCTGCAAAACACTAATACTCAATGAATACAAGTCAGTATCTTCAAACACCTGCAAAACACTAACAAATACTCAATGAATACAAGTCAGTATCTCCAAACACCTACAAAACACCAAATACTCAAAGAATACCAACTAATATCTCCATACACCAACAAAATCCTGAAATTATACACATCCAAACCTACAAATAACTTAAAACATTCCCACATATCCAAAATACTAATTAAATTCTAGCACAATTCCCACAAATGATCCAAACATATAGTTAAATTCAGATACTTTAAAGCATTCCCACAAAACCAAAATATCTAAACCTCTAAATCATCTAAATACCTCTAAAATACCCCAAAACATCACCCAAAACCTACAGCATATACATTGCATAACTATTAAATACCCCCAAACTATACACTCCTCCAATTGTACACAATATCTACTGGCACCAGACAGAGACAGAATGAGAAAGCATAAGAGAGAGAAAAAGATAAACAGAGACAGAGCAATAGAGTGAGAGAGACGGAGAGAAAGTGTGAGACAGAAAGAGTGAGTGGAAGAGAGATGATGAGAGAAAAGAGATAAAGATGGATAGACTGAAAGGAGAGTGGGCTTGCATGGTAGAGCAGGAAGTGGGTGGAGTCAGGATGACATGGTCACACACGTTGGGGTGTTAATTAGGAGATGTAAACAGACTGCGCGTGTTCACGTTTACGTGTTCAGTCTTTCTCTCTCTCTTTCCTCCTGAATCTCTCTGACTCCTCTTCTCCCATCTCTCTTGTCTCTCTCCTCATGTATTTCTTTCAGTCTCTCTCCTCTTTCTCTCTTTCCTTCTGTCCATCTCTCCCTGACTCTTCTCCCCTTTCACTTTCCATCTCTCCCGTCTTTCTCTCACTTACTTTCTCTCCTTCTGTCTTCCTCTCTGCCAGACTCTTCTCCCTTTTCTCTCTCTTGTTATCGTGCTCTCTTTCTCTCTATCCTAATCTTTCTCCCTCCCTCTACTCCCTCTTTTCTCCTTTCACTCTTTTTTCTCTACCTTTCTCGCGCTGTTTCTCTCTCATTTCTCTCTGTTATTCTGTCTTTCTTCTCTTCCTTAATTGTTTTTTCTCTTTATTTCTCACTTTTCCTTTTATCTCTCATAATTTCTCTTCCTCCCGCCTCTGATGAGACAATCCCTCTGCATGTTTTTTTCAGCTCATTGTTAAGTGTTTCTGATAAAGTGAGCTGCAGTGAGAGAGTCTGAATGGGCGAGTCGGGTAAGCGCAGAGCTGTCTCTGGACTCTCTCACTCACAAGACATCTGGATCACATCTCCATGGCTGTGGAGAAATGTGGGAGAAACGTGTGGTCAGAGCTTGTTGCATTTCAGGAATGTATCAGTGGGGGGGCGGGGGTCGAGAGAGCGTCCCACATTCAGAAGAATAACCTTATAAAACAAACAAAAACATTACAACTGCGATACTTTCAATCAGTGTTACATTCACTAAAACAGTGCTACGTTCAAACAGCTCTACTTTTAAACCACTACTTTTAAACAGCACCATGTTCAAACAACACTACAGTGCTACAATCAAACCGTGCTACTTTTAAACAGCGCTACGTTCAAAAAACCCTACTATTATAACAGCACTAAGTTATTACATTCACTAAAACAGAACTACGTTCAAACAACGCTACTTATAAACAACGCTACTTTTAAACAGCGCTATGTTCAAACAACGCTACTTTTAAACAGCGCTACAATCAAACCATGCTACTTTTAATTAACGCTACTTTTAAACAGTGCTATGTTCAAACAAAGCTACTTTAAAACTGTGCTACAATCAAACCACGCTACTTTTAAACAATGCTACAATCAAACCATGCTACTTTTAAACAGTGCTATGTTCAAAAAACCCTACTATTATAACAGCACTAAGTTATTACATTCAAAAAAACAGAACTACGTTCAAACAACGCTACTTATAAACAACGCTACTTATAAACAACGCTACTTTTAAACAGCGCTATGTTCAAACAAAGCTACTTTAAAACTGTGCTACAATCAAACCACGCTACTTTTAAACAATGCTACAATCAAACCATGCTACTTACTTGTATCCATCGCAACAA
>BRDA01053038.1:0-16872 GCA_036984385.1 Crenuchus spilurus | reverse complement strand
TAAATACAGTCTGAACATAGCCTAGAACACAGTCTAAATACAGTCTGAACATAGCCTAGAACACTGTCTAAATAGTCTGAACATAGCTTAGAACAGTCTAAATACAGTCTGAACAGAGACTAGAAAACAATCTAAGCACAACCTGAACAAAGTCTAAATACAACCTGAACACAGTCTAAATACAGTCTGAACACAGCTTGAACACAGCCTAGAAAACTGTCTAAAATACAGTCTGAACACAGCTTACATACAGCATAAATACAGTCCACAGCCTAAATACAGTCTGGACATAGTTTAGAGGAAACAGCCTTCCGTTAATAATAGTATTATATGTTACCTTTAGACTGAATGACGCGGTGTTGTCTGTTGTCTTGCACAGCCGAGATTCAGTGTGTTTGTCTCTTTAAATCCATGTGACGGAATGATGCTGACGATGCTGAGGATGATGCTGATGCTGAAGATCCGAACAGCCACCCTGCTGCTGCTGGAGGAGGAGGAGGAGTCTAGTCCAGTCTTAGACTTTATCCACGCTGAACAAAATGACGCTCTGTCGCGTGGTCTCATATACATTAAAGAGCTTATATTTAGGTTGTGCTGACGTAATCGTGTTTCATTCGTCCAATCATTTGACACGTTTGAGGCATTCATGTGCAGAAATAGGACAGTCTGCATCTCAGTTTACCAGATAACACTCTAATAATAATAATAATAATAATAATAATAATAATAATAATAATAATAATAATACGATTTTTTCAGTTGTGAACTTGCAGTTGTGATGTCTTAGAACTTGCAGTTATGAACTCTACAGTTGTGATGTCACTTCTGAACACTAGATTGGAGGTATTACTGTTAGTCACCAGCAGATGGTGCTGCGCACCAGAGAATAATCTGCCCAGCAGAGAAAATGCAAGACACTGTTTTCATAATCATGTGTCATTTTCTACATTTAACATATTTTACATTTATATTTATTATTTAGGCAACACTTGACAACAACTGTACATGAAACATTAATAAATGTATGTTCTTTATAAATATTATATTAACTTAAAAGATGGTTAGGAAGCTCCTCAGGATGGAAAGATGCATTTCTTCATGACCATCATGAAGATGTAATGCTTTTATTCAGTTTTCAGATGATGTATTAAATGTATGAAGAAACGTCTTAATACTCCAAAGTGTCAAAGAACCCTTATAGTTAGCAAACAATGTGTTTATGCTTTGTAATATAATTTTGTGCACAGCACTGAAAGTACCTTATGTAGGTTCTCATCGCAACTCAGATTTGCGCCACAAGAGGTCACCCTTCAGCAGGATAGAATTGAGTGCACAGTTCTGTTTGTTTGAGTCTCAAATAATAGTAAAGGATTGTAATCAAAACTCAACACTTTCTAAATTTTTCAACAAAACAAGAAAGTAATTAAATGTAAGGAATAGATGCTGGAACAGCCAGCAAGTTTAGGCTATTGTTGTGCCTTTGTTCTTCAAACTAATACTACTAAAGTAATGAACACACTAAATCTCTAGCAAATAAAACAGAGAAAGTTACAGTTGATGAGAAGAGACGATCTGTTCTTTAATTCCACGTTGAGCTCTAAACACTTTCCACACAACCCAATTGTATTAAAAAACTACAAATTCCACTCCAGCTGTGTAGTTAGCTTTGTGATTTCTCTGCTCTGTCTTCTATCAAACATTAATACATCTTCTTAACCACTTAATCCTGGTCAGGTTTGTGGTCAGTCCCCCTTCACTGAGCACCGGGCAGGGCATTCAATATTCCAAACCCAGGACAGGGCACCAAGCCATCACCACCAACTACCCTTCTTCTAATAACTATAAGCTTGTTTTTTATATAGTTATTGTAACATCAGTAAGTAGTTATATCAGATATCATTTTTTCTGTGCAGAAAATACAAACAAAACAAACTTTTTTATCACATATCTCTTTTTCCTTTTTCATGACAAGACGCTGTGACAGAGAGGCCCAATTCTCCCACCTATGCAGAATTTACGAAAATAGCCTCTGCTTACCTCTGTTTTGCATGCTGGGGGCTTGATCTCTCTCTCTCTCTTAGACAAGATCACCTGTAATGTCACTGAGAGTCTCCTTGATGTCAGCTGGTGCTTGATTCCCATCAATGATTGGGGGTCGTATAAGTTCACCATAAGGGCCAGCAATGAATGTTGTGCCTAAGTTGAATGATGCTGATATAATCATACTAAAGTAGTTATCACACCAAATCTCTAGTAAAGAAAACAGACACAGAAAGGTGCAGTGGATGAGAAGAGCCCGTTCTTTATTTCCAAGTTGAGCTCACAAGGTAAATTGAGGCATTGTGCAGAGAATGTCGGAATACAGCACTTCAATACATTTATATGGCATTTTCTGGGGGTGATATAATCACCCCTTTCTTTTTGCATTCTTGGTATCATTTTTTTCTACCATAATCTTCTAACAATGTCATTTTAATACTATTATCTCCAAATGAACATAATTTAATTTCTTGAAAAAAGATTATCTCTGTACCACCCAGTTTCATGAGGTGCGTTGTGATGTCTGGAACAGCTTAGAACATGCTCATTCATGGACCAGTTAGTCCAGGCTTGGAAAGTGGAGCGTTTATCCATAAAACACAGTGTAAATAGACTTTGTGCTTGAATGTTTTGCTATGTTTTTCTCTTAAATTCACCTCTATTTGCTCATATGATGCATAACTGTGGTAAATGTGGTATTTGTATAGTTTCACAATACATTTTGGGTGCATTTTTGTTATGCTTCATCAAATGTTTTGGAGCTGATCTTTGACAATTTTTGCTATAACAAGCAAACTTAAATACAACAAAACTTACTTTATGTTTACATGTGAGCAGTATTTACATGTGTGAGGTAGTATACGACCACAGGTAGTTCAACTGTGAATCAAGCAGTAGGAAATCTGCACAGACGGAAAACATGGAAACTCCACTCAGATTGGGACTCGAACCCAAGACCTGAGTGCTGAGAGAATGCTAACAACCAAGCCACTGTGCGGTCAACATGTCAAATCCGATCTTTATTTAAATCACTTTCATATGTGATCCTAGATTGGATATGTATCTGGTCCGTGGACATGCGACTTGAATGTGACTTGTCAGATCAGATGTCATGTGTGTTTTTGCTTGTACGCATGCGCGTAGACGTATATACACGTATCAATGTGCACATGCGAGCAGTTTCAGGGACAGATTCGTTCATGTTACATACAACTTGTATGATACAAATAAAGGTCAGTTACATTTGTGTATGTGAACCGTCAAGGTAGTCAAACAACTTCAAAATCGGATTTGAGCAATGTGGCTTGTAATGTGAACGTAGTTAATGAATGTAACACAGTTATGTAGAACACCGGTCCTGAAATCTGACGGGCTGAAAATACACGATATAGCACGGCTCCGAACTCATCACATCATCTAAATTATGTATTCATGCGCAGATGCTGTAGATTGATTGATATTCGCAGTCATGTTGCCTGGCAACAGTGCTATTTGTACAGTATATCGACTGGCGGAAGAATAGTTTATTGTGAATGATTAAAATAATCAATCCATTTAGGAAGTGAACATGTGTTGTAACATATTTTATGTTGACTTCGCTTCGTGCGCTCCTCTCGTTTCTCATTGCTTTATTATGTTGGTCGGGAACGTAACATTTTGTTACGAACGCAGTAACAGCATTTATTTCATTCACAATGTACACAACACTGATGTGTAAGAAGAGAGTTAAAGTGTTGCGATGATAGTATAATGATAACAGAATCAAATGTGTCACAGAACAGTGACGTGTTTATTTTGAAGTCACCGGCACCATTTTTAAATCCCCCTCGTTTTGCGTCTCAGTGTGTTTTGGTTCTACGTCACTTCCGGGCTACTCGGCCGGTCTGATTGGCTACTGTACACCGACCAGCAACAAAAACAAGCGGAGCAACCTGGAGGACCTCGCTCGGTAAGAACACCCAGCGCTGATCTTAATTTCACACTTTTTGCACCTTGTTTCACTTTGTAACGTCAGGTCTTTGTGGTAAGTTGTTTGTGCAAAACCAACGCGCTTGTTGTCATTTGTGCTTCACTCTTTACTTCATGTGCATTTTTAAATCTGTAAAACGTCACATTGTAACATTTCCCAGTCGTTAGTGCACGTTCATTAAATGTCGAGTTGTTGTTTATATCTATGTATTTATGCGTAATTTTTTGTTTAAAGTGTTTTTTTCTGTCTGCAGTGTCTTACGCTCGCTTCCTGTCAGAGCAAAATAAACAACAACTCGAGCGCTTATTGGCTCACGTCGCCGTCGCGTGTTACGAATTCTACGTACTGTTTTAAAGTAAAGTCTCACTATAAAGGCAAAACTGATGACAGTTTACGTTGTACGAAGCAGAATACCAAGTTGTGTTGAGGTTGAATTGGCCATCCTACTATTGCCTGTACTTTAAAATCAGAATTTTTACTCAAAACAATCAGCAAACATCAGACGCCAATCTTCTCTAACTCGACGCTTTTGCATAAATGCATCATTCGCGTTGGTACGTAAATCGCGCTGCTTGGTTTCTTGAATAGGCGTCGAGCTGCGCCGGTTTTCCAAACACAAACGTTGTCATGGCAGCCGTGTGTTTGAAATTCAACAACATTTCGCAGCTGTTCCGCAGTTCAGCCTGAAACCCGGACGTTATTTAACGACACCTTGTTTGTATAGCCTCACTAATGTCACCTTTACTCTAACACCACAGCTCAGCTTATACTTTGTTTTTAGCAAGTTAGAATATGATCAAAAAGTTCATTTTATGTTCAGAATTTAATTAATAAAAGTAGTGTTATATATTTTATATTTAATACACGGAAAGTGACAGTTTAAGCCTATTTTTAGTTTGAATGTTGATACTGTTTGAATAGTAATTAAAAGAAATGAAATGTTCTTATCATTTAAGATTCAGATTTTCGTGAGCTATGAAAACCTTTGGATTGGAGCGTTTGCTCAGTGGTGATCACTGACACTTTCCTCATTGCACCTGTTCATTAATGAGGTTAACTGGTCCACTGTGGTGTTTTGATTGCCCTGTAACACTCGCCAGTCTATTCTCAGACCTTCACTACAACACCTAGAACATCCCACAAAGCTAGCAGTTGCAGAGATGCTGCCACCCTTCGCTTGATACCCTATTTGGCAATAAGTCAAACCACATCCTTTGCCCTTGATGATTATTTTACACTTTGCTACAACTGACTGGTGTGCTTGCTTATTTATACATACAGCAAACCATGTCACATGGCACCTGTGATGTCCCCAAGTTCATTAGAGCAAAGGAACCCCCATAAGTTGAATTTGCTGTTTTCTTTATTAAAATCAAAATAGTAGCTTTTACATTTCATTTCTCTTGGCAAACCAAGTGATTGCTGTTTTTGTCCAGAGAAACGGCCTACTTACTTATGTGTGTTCACGTAAGCAGAGTAATATTTCTGTTCAGACTACACATATGAAGCTGCATGTACTTGAGGCCCTACCATAACTTGTGTCACAATTCAAAGTCTATCATAGTATGACAATAATAATAATAATACAGTAATACATTGAGCTTTATCATGGTAATACAGCTAATACTACAGTATTGTATCAACATTGGATATCATAATGTTTTCAGATTCAAAATCTATCAACATAGTAAGGTCACACTGTCATGTAAACATAAAATATGTAATGCAGGCATTTACACACAGTTGTATGCTAGTTAAAGATGTATCATGGTGTATAACCACAGTCCTGAAGGTATTATGTGGTATGTGTATAATATAATAATATTTTTATGTAGTCCTATACTATATATACACACTAGAAATGCACTAAATATTCGGCAACAGAAATTATTTTGCCAAAAATGTCAAAAAAACAATTATTTTTTAAAAACATAAAAAATAAGTGAAAAGACAGAATAATTTATACTGAACAACGAGGTTTTTAATGACACTGTTACCTTTCTGGACATTCAGAATTGTGCTTTTCCTTACTAGCAAAGCACAGTTTCACCAGCACAGTTACAGTTTGGTGCTGAAATGGAAGAAGACAACAAACTACAAGCACAACCTTTACTAAACTACATTTGTTATGTATGATGAAGCCAGAATACAACCGCTTAGCTTTGTGTTTGTGCTCTGGCGACTGCAGTGTTAGGGACCGTCTCACAATTACCAGAAGAAATATGAAGTGTTTCAGTGTCTGTAGCCATTGACACACACATTAAGCATCCATGTGGCTTACATCATTAATTTTAGGCATTTTCATCGTTTTGTTTCTATGAAATCAGTAATAATGTATCATACATTGTCTTTGTTTTACATACAAATATAAAATAATAATCAATTAAACCTCGCGATGTCAAATTGACTTAGCAAAATACAGACATTCTTTCTTGAATAACTACAAGATTAATTATGGGAAATAGTTTAGTTATTAGTTTTATAATCATTTGCAGAAATGAAAAATTATGTTCGGTTTTTGGCCAAATGTTTCATTTTGTTCGGTTTTGGTTTTGGAAAAAGATTTTTGTTTAGTTTGCATGAAATCAAATAAAAAAACGCATGAATGCTATGCAATGGTAGAACAATGTTATTTCAGTTCACTAAACTAGCATTAATGTGTCAGTGTGTTTAATACTAATGCAAGGGCTATCAAACCTTATCAGCATTAGCAGTATTGCTCCTCCCTAATAAACACTAAGCCACCTGACATCACAATGTGAGTGAGTGAACCCCACTCAGGTTCTCCTAACATTCTCACTCCACACCTCTTAATTGTCATGTGGAGAATTTTTTCATTTCAGATTCATTTAGCACATGTCAAAGACTCAGCTGGTTCAAGCAGGTGGTGAATACAACACAATGTGTAGGACTTTCTGTACTGTGTAATAGTCTGCACTCACAGTGCTCTTTTCATGCCCAACTTGGATGCTGGAGGGCAGCACAGATGATTTCCCTACTATAAGGCTGTGTTCAGACTGTCCAAATGTGATTTTTGGCCTATCTACGTTGTATCTAGATTGATATTTGATAGTCTGGACAGTCAAAAACCACATGGAATCTGATTTCTGCAAATCTGATCTAAACCATATTTGGAGCTGGTTTGAAATGTGATTACAGTCAGATTTGTACAGATCTGTCTCAGTCCGGATCCAGTCAGATTTTGAAGTGCCTTTTACATCACTCGCAATGTGATAAAGAATGACAAAGAAAGCGTGATGGAAATGCAAGGATTTGAGAAACATGTTCCAGGTTGCCAGGTTCCGAAAAACTCTCCAACTCACAGTCTGACAAAAAAGCAGGCCTACACAAGCTTACAACTAACCCAAAATCTAATCTACTCTAGAGTCTAATCACAGACATTTGAGGAAGCTATAATTGCTTTTCACTATTGATTCTTTTTAAATCTTTTTTTTTTCATTATTTTTCTACATATTTTATAAGCTTTTCTAGTAATTAAAACATAATACTTTTCCTTCTACTCTGCTCTTATATATATTTTCAGAGCCATCCACTTCATCCTCTAATATTAGAAAGTCTACCCAAGGCCTCTCCAGCTCTATTGTCTCTACTGTGTTACTATAAGTTTTTTTTGTAGATTGGTGCATTGGTCATGGTACATTTTTAAAGCAGGCCAAAAACTGTGAACCTGGCAACCCTGAAGCCAAGTCACCAGCGTGGCTGTAGTTACTGATGCCTCCTTTGTTACCACAGCAACACAAACGGATACACTTGTGATGTCTGGATGGGCAAATCCAATCTGATCACTTACAAATAATAGTGTGAACAGTCATTTCAGCAGATCTGATTTTTGAAAAAAATCTTGATTTATCTGCTGTCTGAATGTAGCCTAACATACCCGATTTCACTCATCAGTGTACACTTTAAATTAGGCTTGGTATTCAGTTACTGTTATTAATGGAAAATACTGAAGTTTGAGCCTAAAAACTTGTCTGCCTTCTAACATAGAAAATGTTTAATATACTGGTTTATTTCTGAGCAATCCAAGTCAAATTAGAGTTATGCATTATATACATATGTGGCCATGCTTACAGTCATGCATTAGAATATTGAGGAAAATGTCATTTTTGCTCATAATTCTGTAACATAAACTGTCATATTTTATATTCAATACACATAAAGTGACACATTTTCCGTGTTGCATGTTGATCAGTATGGCTTGTAACTTATGAGTTGACTTGCCAATCAAGCACAGTAATATGATGGTCACTAGTAGTGTTGGCACTGTGTGCAGCTGCTGGGCATCTCCATAAAACTTGTAAGCAGATGGAAGATTGAAGTACTCTAAAATCTCCTGGCAGATGTTGAATTTGGACCAACACCAGCAGATGACATGGCACCTCAAATTATCAAAGACTGCAGAACCTTCACACTGGACTTCAAATACCTTGGATTCTGTATCTCTCCACTCTTCCTCCAGACTCTAGGAGCTTGATTTACAAAATAAATATGAAAAGAGGACTTTGGACCACTGAGCAACAGTGAAGTTCTTCATCTCCTTAGCTCAGGATGGACACTTCTTATGTCGTTTCTGGTTCAGGAGTGTTGATATTATGAATGTGGCAGCTGTAGCTCTGAGAGATACACAGTGTTTATACTGTTTGAATTGTCATTTACTCAAACTCCAAATGAAAGGACATTAAAACAAATAAATATCAAATATAACCGTTTACCTTTTCGAGTTTAATTATGAACACAATGAACGTTTTCACAATATACGAATTTTCTGATGTGTGACTATACTCTACACTAAACGTGTTGTAATGTATATTATTTGTGTGAAGATGAAGCACACATTTTAATTGAGCAAATTCAGTGCGTCACGTTTTTCTGCCACTCCGCTCTAAGGTTATTGCATCTCCAGCATGAACAGCAGCATATGGGAGTCGGCGAAAATGTTGTAGGATCTGATTTCAAGGACGGTCCGTTTCTTTCCAACGCTAATGTTACTTCATTGTGCTGATGTCACAATAGAAGAGAAGAATGGCCATTCTGTCACTGTAAAGTGCTCCGTGTCACATGCCTCTCTGTTTCTTTATCTCTCTTTCTGTCCTGTTCTGTTTGTGAGAGTAGAGGGTTGAGTGGGGAAACCCAGCCCCAGACCCTGGAAGGCCTCTGAACCAGATTTAGCCATTTTCCCTGCATGGATGCCTGAGTTCCACTGCTCTCTGGACGGCTGGAGACTCAGACAAGGAGCACTGCAGTTGTGTGGCTGTTAAGTGTCCAGAGCTGGGCTGCAGAAGACCTTCAGCTGTGAGGTAACTAAGTTTAAATATTTACTTTTAAGCCCTTGAACTCAATTATTATTTAGTTATTAATTGTGAGGCTTATTATTCACAAATTAATATGAAACTTGTATATATTATGTTATTTGACACTGAAGTGTGGGCCCATATACATACCTTTAGAGTTTGAAGGGTTAAGCTAATATCCATTATAACCTTAAGAGTAATTTAAGACTACCCTGTAAAATGTCAGAGCTTTGTTGTATACAGTGAACTCATTCTTTGTCATATTTTTAGTTAAAAGGCTACATTTTCTTTTTATTTAATTTTTCCCATTGTGGCCATTTAGGTGGCTGTAGGTACAAAAACAGTTGCACAATACAATTTCTAACCTCTCTTTATCCAATGGATATAGGCAGTCTTTGTTCCATTAAGACTGAAATATGTAAAAATCTGAATGACTACCATGTATTCAAAAAGCAGGCCAAGCTGCAACACCCCTTATAACTTAAGTGTGAATGGGCAGGGCTAAAGTGTTGCAGGCTGATGTATGTAAATCACAAAAACAATTCATTTAAAAATAAGCTCCATTTAAGACATTGGGTGTGATTATATGTTGTAAACATATCAGTTTAAAATGACATCAAACTTTTATTTAAAAAATGAGTTTTCCATAATATCTATGCTCTTTAAAGTATTTTCTAGTCTAACCATGGCTTTTTCTGAAATAGCTTTTTCCTTCCACACCTGCCTTTCCACTGCCACACTATTCTGGGATCATCCACTCTTGACCTTTGTGCCCATGTGATAAGGAGGCCTCAGACTGAGGGTCCTAAAATACATTCCCTCTCTAAATGTCAACCAGATGACTGGGAAACAAATCAGTGTCCACTGTATCATCTTCAATTTAATGTTTTGGGGGGCGTTAGTCCTGTTTTGTTGTTGTTCATAGTATCTCTCCCGTTGGAAGAACAAGAAAGAAAACCAGAAATGGAGTCAGACAACGAATGTGGACGCACTCTGGTACAGGTCATCAGTGAAAAATACAGTCCAGACAACTTCCCCTACTGCCGAGGGCCTGGAGTTGGTGTGGTGATCCGCACTAGTCCTCAGGGTTCACCTGTGAAAGGTGAGAATATTTTGCAAGATATTTTAGTCTGAAGTTTTTAGCAGTTCTATATAAAAGCATCATTTATATATATGTATGTTTGTATGTATATGTATGTATATGAATGATGCTTTTATATAGAATATATATAAATACACACCTATACATGTCTTGGCTGATTGCCATACAAAAAAAAGTTTGTAAACATATGAAGCGCCACCAATGATCTATATATGGTGAAAGCAACCGGTTATCATTTGCCCAGGTTATTGTACAGTTCGGGTATCGGCAACTTTTTCAGGGAAATTTTGTCCCAGTTATTGTTCATCTGCCTGGTTTTTGTTGGCATGCCCATGTGACTCACCGCAAATTTCAGGAAAACAAAGCACCACCCATGAGTTCACGTAAGTGACTAGAAGTGGGTTAAAATAATCCAAATTAAGTTTTTGAGGCTATTTGAAGTTAAGACTGTCAAATTTATGACCTGTGTTGATGTTAACTGATTTTAACTTGGTCTTCATGTATATTGATTACTTCTTGGCTACATTTCAAGCGAGGCTATGTTTACTGGTCAGTCATTAGCCAAGTTCAAGGAAAATTGATGTTGATATGCTAACACATTGATTTCCTTATACACACAGCTTAGTTTCAGCTTGAGAGACCTCGAACACTACAGTTGTAGGCCTTGCTGTTGACTAATTGTTATATAAACAGTTGCGAGTAAAGTTTTCCTTCTGTTTATCAGTAGAACCCTAAGCAGCTAAAGTGGTCAGTTAGCTTCATAGCTAGCCTATCTGTAGCTAAGGTTGTACTACTTTGAAAGGGCATACAACACTGCTGTTTGCAAACACTACATATTTATAATTACACAATGTGTTGTCAAGCTACACTCGCTCAGTTACCCCACATGCTAACAACATTAGCATTAGCATCCTCTAAACGGTTTATAGCATCCAGTTAAAACCTATCTCTGTTTGATCTGACATAAGGTGAATATGAAAATTAATTATGCTCAGATTAAATCATTTGGATGTATTAAAATTTGGTGATGGGATTTGGTGATTATGTAGTAATTTTGACAAGCCTACTATGTAGCATACAAAGTATAGGAACATCCTTCAGAAGCCATTTCTTGATAATCCTGTCAAAAAATTAACATTGAATTTTACATGTCTGCGTCAGATCGTCTGAATCTGCCCAGTGTGTTGGTTCTGGATGGCTGTGGAATAACTCATGCTGGAGATGAAGAAGAGGTGGCCACTTTCTGTGCTCATGTTGTGGAGCTGGACCTGTCTCATAACCAGTTCAAAGACTGGGGAGAGGTAAGGGCAACGTTTTGTATGCGTATCCCAAGGCTGTAGCCTGTTCCTAATCTGTACCAAACTTCCTAAGCTGTATTACTTGTTCGAATGGGCACCAACAGGTATAATTCACAGAATATGGGGCTGTAAGGGACCTTCTGGTCCAAACATATAGATTCAGTATTACAGAAAATGTTATGTAACTGACATACTGTATCCCTGCACTGATTCCAGCAATATTATAACTGGTGTCCTTAAAGACAGCTATACGTATGTGTGAATGCATGTATTAGACTTAACTATCATTTAATTACTACTTAGAGGGACTACCCTTGAGTTACTGTTGGTGGGCCCACTGGGGGGAGCTCAATGTGTGGGTGTTGAGATGTCCCTCAAATGTCCTGTAACAGGGCACTGCACCATAAAAGAGGTGCCTTTTTCAGATGAGATGTGGAATTGAGGTCATGACTCCATCATTAAAAATCATGGTACATTTCTCTGGTGACCTCCCTTGCGACAGCTGTCTAGCTGTGGCCCTTAGCTTTTCATAATTTTCTAACAAGTGCCCATTTTTTTCAAAGGTTTTGCTAAGCTAATGCTACTTTCCTAGCAGTAGTGCATATTCTGCCAAGCAGGCTTTATTTTGTCTTTAGCCTTTTGAAATTGAATCTATATACTCAGCACAATTATAGATCACTGAAGTTGGGCATCATTCTGGAGTTGGCATCATGACCATGTTAGGAACTCTGGGTGTATTGGGAAATTCACTGTGGAAAAAAATAATGGAACTGAATCTGTTACGTCCTGTCATTAATATATAAGATTAAAACCTGATTGGATTTGTCATGTATACATTTTTATGAAATTCAATAATACTAATAATGCTGCATCACTCTTTGGTTTATCAGCCTTTTTCAAAGATAAGCAGAGGAGTATCAAGTGGTAATAAGTGGCAGACTGAGTGGAAGTGGAAAAGAACCATTTGTGAAATCATGTCTTATAGGTTCACTCTCAGACTTTCAATGTATTGTGATACATACTGCAGTTGTAATATTGTGGTTTTAATGGTCTTTACAAGAGATCTTCAGGTCTTTCTGATTTTCTATTATGAATTCCCAGAATAATGAATGTAGAATTTCTAAAAAATATATTTTAACCCATTAACACTCTGCTCAACCATTTGGGAGAGCACATTTGAGTGACTATATCCTACTGAAGAAGGCATTCAACTTAACACAATATGATGATGACATCTCTACCAATCGGTAGAGGTATGCTAGGCCAAAAAAACATCCACTAGAGGTCACTACTGATGCAACATTTTCTTGTCTGAATGCAAACTAGCAGTGCTTCATAGCCAAACCACTGGATCACATTCTGAAAAACCATTAGTGCTGTTGCACCACCACAGAGATGAGTGTAGTGTTTAAAAAGTGAAGAAAAGCATTATTGCAGTTTTTGTATTTGTAGTTTGTGTTCTGATTTCTTATTGAGGATGTTAAAGGGTTAATGATGTGGAAACAACACATTTTGTTTCAGTATACTAAATGCATAATTTTACTTCCCTGTATCCTTATCTGGAAACTTCTCTGGATGTACAGTATTTTGTGTCTGTGTGCATAAGATAATGCGTGAGAGTCTCTGTACATATCTTGTCTTTCTAGTTTTGTGTACTTACAGACATGGCGTCACGGTCAATAGAAAACCTTTTAGCTCTACAATCACATGTAAAATTTTAAGATGCTGTTCCTCTTGTGTGTTTGTCTGCAGATCAGTAAGATCCTGTCTAACATTCCTCACCTGGACTTTCTGAATCTGAGTATGAATCCTCTGATGGGGTCCAATTTGGATTCTGGAGCTGCTGAAGCGTTCTCAGGCCTGCGCCGCCTCGTGCTTAACAATACCCACGTCTCCTGGGACATGGTGCACACTTTGACACAAGAAATCCCAGAGTAAGTGTGTATGCATGTGAGAGCAGTAGATGGTTAATTGACATCTCGCCCTCTCTTTTATTGTCAGACCTGCATTTCCAGTGTGAATCTGAGTGTGCACTGAGAGAATAATATCTATTTCCAACAACATACCATTATACCCAGTATTATTACCATTAATGAGTGCCTTGAAGTCGATTTGAACTTCTGGCATCCATAAAGATAGTATTTCTCTAGAACATCCAGTCTTCTGTTTTAAGACTTCAGGTTTCTTAAAGGTGTGTTCATGATTGCTCTGGTTTTATCTACCCATGTTGCTGTTGGCTGGTCCTCTTCCTCTGTTCCACCATAACTGTCTTCTCAAGTGAATTCATAAAATTTTCAATATAAGAGAGCCTCAGTTGGTTATCTGGGCTTCTAGTGGAAAGTGACCTTTGATTTGGTTGAGGATCCATTTATTAGTTTTCTTTGCTGTCCAAGGGTCTCAAGTTCAGCAGCATCAGTATTCTTCATGTCCTGCTTTTTTATTGTCCACTTTCCACATCCATAACAAACCACAGACAAGACAGTGGACTGACAATTCTAGTATTTGTTTAACTCTCTGGAGTTCGCTCTCCCACCGGCGACATACAGTATTAACAAAATTCCACAAAAATGCTTATGTAACATTTTTATCCTAGAAACAAAATGAAACATACCCTGGAAATCTTAAAGGGTCTACTTTATAAATATATAGCAAACATGAATACAAATATATTTTTAGATTCTTGTGAGAGGAGTTTAAATAAGCAGAGACACATCTGTGAGAGCGACTCAAACAGCTGCGTATATTTTCCCGCTAAAAGATGCGCCCTGTCATTCATATGATAATGACATGGTAATTCCGGACACTCCATTGGTGGGTTCCAGCTGCCTGGAATCTGTGGTATGTGGATTCAACAAACACCTCTCATCTGAGGTGATCCTGAACAAAAGACTTCTCACCTCTCAATCATCTCATAAATATTCAATGTAGGGTTAGTGGCTGAGGAAAACAGAGTGTCACCTCACATTTGTTAAGCTTTAGAAATCACATACAATGTCTAAAAACTGTTATGATCGGTAGTAAACACCTCTGTTTATTCACTTCTGAGCTCAAAAGTCTTGGCTAGAAATGTTTAGAGTGTTTTTTTCACAATATATCAGCACATCTGAAAATTGTTTTTTGGAAAGTCTAAGTTTAGAGCAGATTTAATCAAAATATTGATTTATGACACTCTTACTGTTTTGACACTGCTGTTGCTGAGTTTGTGCTAAACAATAGCCTGTGTAACACTTTGGGGAAAAAAATTTAGATGGGTGTAATTTATAGAAAAGTCAAGCCATGTCAGACTACATCAGAGTGTCTGAAATAATCTCCAGAGGGTTAAAGTGACTATCATTTCCCATTCTTTTATCCTTGTTTCAATCTGTGTTATATTTCCTGGCTGCTGAATCAATTTTTGTTAATGATTGATCCAAGCAGCCAAAAGTTTTTGACCTATTCAACATTCTTCATTACTGGTAAAGTTAATAGATTTTCCTTTTGTCGTTATTTTTGTCTTCATATTCAGCTGAAGATTTTCACTGTGTTCCTTAACTTTCCCTACAGTTGATCTTCAGGTCTTCCTGATTTTCTGCTATGAATATTCAGCATAATTAATTCTCAAACTTTGGAAGTTTTATATGAAAGGCAAATTTGTGTTGCTGTCACACATTTTAATGATCTGGAAATGACACATTCAAATCAAGTGTATTCAGTGCATAATTTTATTACCTTATGTCCTTATCTGGAAACTTCTCTAGCTGTACTTTTTTTGTGTGTCTGTGTAAGATAATGCGTGAGAGTCTTTGCACATATCTTGTCCTTCCAGACTTGTGCACATACAAACATGGCGTCACTGTTAATAGAAAATAATGTATATGTGTATATGTGAATTTTGTGCACTCCAGGTTAAGTTACATGCATTATTGATTTTTTCAAATGAAAATAAATTGAATACATCCTCTACAGGAAGCAAAGATATTAAATTTTAATGTTCACTTATTGTTTATATAATTGATTTAACTGTATTAAATAAGTAAAATGTGTAGTATTGACATTTAGTTTAGAAGATGTGTCCAAACCTTTGCAGTGGCCCATATTCAGTGTTCTTAAAAATTCTGATCTGAGAACACCTCCTATATAGAACTAATTATAAGTCCATCATACATGTAGGCCATTGTATGTTAATGTGACTTAATAAAGCATGAAAAGTTTTGATTTTCAAAAAAGCTCAACAATCATTTTCATGCAACGTTAAAGACAAAAAACTGATTAGTTGTTTTTTTATGAGAGAGACAAAGAGCTCATATGCATGCATACGTGTGTGTAAGCTCAATAGTGTGTGTCTTTCCTGTTCGCGTTCACCACATCTTTATCTCTGCCGCAGGCTGGAGGAGCTCTTCCTGTGTCTGAATGAGTACGAGCGTGTGAGCTTGTCTCCGGTGGCCTGCTCGTCTCTGCGCCTGCTGCACATAACCGATAATCAGCTGCAGGAGTGGGGCGAGGTGCGCAAGCTTGGCGTCATGTACCCCGGCCTGGTCTCTCTCATCTTGGCCAACAACTCACTGTCGTCCATCCGCGAACCCGAAGACTCTATGCAGCGTCTTTTCCCCAACCTGCAAAGCATCAACCTACACAACTCAGGTCTGCTAATGCCCATACACTTAAACTGTGTGAACAGTTCATTAAGGTTGAAGTGCCTAAATCACATTTTTTTCCTTCATCCCAAATCAAGACTTTTTGTCATATCACTTAATGGCCATTATTGGATGTATCTCCTTGTGATGAAATGAATATAGTAGGAAGTGGAATGGATTTTAAACTTTACTGATAATTTGACATTAAAAGTCCATTGTGGATGCTGCTGCTTTACTTTCACTTTTATTGTTAAGAATGATTTAATTTTTTAATGCTGATTTTCTAAAAACCTTGTATATTACTTAATACAAAATACAAAAATTTAAATCAAGTTTTTAACAAATAATGAATCATGTTCTACCTAAGATGCAGTCATAAAACCGCATGTTTTACAAACCGGATTCCAAAAAAGTTGGGACACTAAACAAATTGTGAACAAAAGCTGAATGCAATGATGTGGAGATGGCAAAAGTCAATATTTTATTCGTAATAGAACATAGATGACAGATCAAAAGTTTAATCTGAGTAAATGTAACA
>BRDA01053037.1:0-10284 GCA_036984385.1 Crenuchus spilurus | reverse complement strand
TCAGTCTCACTAATACAGGGTTGCCAGATCCCCTAATACTCCATCACACATCAGCTACTAACACCTCTGTTTACCAGTTTTACTAACATCAGTCACACTAATACAGGGTTGCCAGATCCCCTAACACTCAATCACACATCATCTACTAACACGTCTGTTTACCAGTTTTACTAACATCAGTCTCACTAATACAGGGTTGCCAGATCCCTTATTACTCCATCACACATCAGCTACTAACAGCTCTGTTTTACCAGTTTTACTAACATCAGTCTCATTAATACAGGGTTGCCAGATCCCCTAAAACTCCATCACACATCAGCTACTAACACCTCTGTTTTACTAACATCTGTCTCATTAATACAGGGTTGCCAGATCCTCCAGATCTCCTGATTTTGTAACAGTCACACTACACAAACAGAAACTAGCCCAAAATCTAAAGTGACGCACACACACGTAGCTATTGAATTATTTAAACATTTATTGATGATACTCATGTTAAAATCTTATTTATTTGAAATAAAATCTTTATTAGCCAATAAATGAAGGTCTAAATGTCAAAGAATGTACGTAAAATGACTCATTCCCGACGTTTAGTAAAACCTAAGTAACCTGTTAGTTGTAAATTGTGACCAAATACATAAGTAATTTGTCTGCAGATACCCATGATATAGTCAGAAAAGCAGATTGTGATGTAGGTCAATACAAAGACGCATCGCCATATTGTGTATCTCTGTTCTGAAGATCTGAGGAGAGGCTGAAATAAAAAAAAATGATACATTTGTGTCATAACTTCATTGGTAGCCAAACCAGAAACCAAAGAACTGGCACTGATTCCCACTGCAGATGGCAAAAATGCCCAATTAAGTGTTACTTCAGCACCATGAATAATGAATCCTAATGAGCTGTGTGCACAGGCACAGTGATGCCCATGTATGTCCAAGATGTAATGATTTGACCTCTGCTGACTGTATTGATTCTGATTCAGAGGTCAAGGTCAGTCTTCTGCTGTAAATCCGGTAGAAGGGTAGATGCTGTGGCGTTAGAAGTCATTGGGACTTCCCACAATCCCTTTACCAGGCATTTAAAGTTGGGCTACATATGAATTGTTGTTTCATTCTCTTTTTGGGTCATTTGCTCCAGTTCACTTTGTGCTCTTTGGGCCTCTGTGGAGTTTAAACATAAATCTGATGTGGTTTTAATAAGCAAAGCCCTTCAGCAATTAAAATATTGATTACACGTTGCCACTCAATAAGACCATGGCAATAAAAGTGACTGAAGATTGGAATAGTACTGGGTTGTAATTTCCTTTGGGTGATGCATTGGTGGCTTCTACAGGGAAGCAAATGAACACACAGGAAAGTTTTTTTTAAACAGTGTTGCTGACATTAATATGCAGAAGTGATTGTGCTGTCACATTTGTTTCCAGTTCATCAGTGTTATGCGGAGGCAGCGTTAGCCTGAGGTTGTAATGCATTCATTCCCAGAATCATGTCAGACGTGACTACAGCTAATGGCTAATAATCAATTATTCTTATGATTTCCTTCTATTAATCAAGTAATAATTTTACTTATTAATGAGCAAAAGTAAACAAGAAAAATAGTAAAATATAGAGATACACTGAATATTTGGCAACCAAAATGATTTAAAAATAATAATAGAAAAAACTAAATAATTTATACAGGACAGTATGGTCACAGTTACAGTTTGGTGCTGAAATGGAAGAAGACGACAAACTACAAGCACAACCTTTACTTAACTACACTCATGATGAAGCCAGAATACAGCCGCTTAGCTTTGTGTTTGTGCTCCCTGCTGCAGTGTTAGGGATCGTCTCACAATTAGCAGAAGAAATGTGAAGTTTTTCAGTGTCTGTAGCCAATGACACTCACATTAAACACACAACACATCCATGTGACTTACATCATTCATTTTAGACATTTTCATCATTTTATTAAATATTAGTAATAATGTAACACACATGCATCTTCATACATATTCATATATTATTGTCTTTGTTTTATATACAAATATAAATGAATATGATTTTATCTAATTAATTTAATCTATTAATTAATGTACATACTCTACTAACCTTCATAGCAACTAGCAGTGATGTTGATTTATAGTACACCACCAAATACATGACCTCTTCACATCAGCTGCCCACAGAGTAATACAAATCATCCGTGTAGAAACACAGGAAGCTGTATAAGGTTATATGGACTAACTGAAGAGTTTAAGCTGTATACTCATGATTTGCTTCAGTGATTTTAATTAATTAAGCTTCTCGAGTAATGGTTTCAGCCCTACAAGTACACAGACTCTAGAAAAGACGTGTATGTGTACATGGTCATATCAGAATATTATTACCACCTACCTACGACCACCCCTGGCCGTTCACTCGGTGGTGATTCCTGACACGTTGAGAACATTAAAGAGGTTAATTGGTCCTCTGTGGTGTCAATTCCACTGAACCTATTTTCTGAAGTTGTGGTTCCCGTCTGGCACCACTGATGCTGATGGGAGGCACTCAATACACCTTCACTACAGCAGCCCTAGACCATCCCACAGTGTTAGTGGTTTCTTAGATGCTGCCTCCACCATGTTTCACAGTCAGATCATGTCCTTCATCCACGATGATGCTTTAATACTCTGCTACAACTGACTAGTGTGCTCACTTATTTATGCACACAGTAAACCTTGTCACATGGCATATGGTCATAATTAGGGTGACCAGATGTCCTCTTTTACCCGGACACGTTTTTTAAGTCTCAAAAAGATGACGTGTCTGGGTGGAATTTCACAAACATCCTGGATTTTGTTTTACTCGAGAAGCGTTTTGTTCACAAACTAGTCTCACCTCCCCCTATTCCGTTTTGTTCACTTGAGTGAGATGTTACGCTGTATTAAATGGAGACTCAGCTGAAATACAAGCCGGTTTCCCTTTAAGCTGCCACAAGCTCATCGATTGGCTCTGCTAATTTCTTGCTAACGTGTGATTGGCTGTTGCCGCTGTCACTCCCTCAAATGGAGTCTGGACTGCGATTTGGCTGGCAGTCCATTTTCACCTGTAAGTTATTAACGTGTTGAGCGTTTGTTCTGTCTGTGTCACGTCAGCTAGACGTATTTTAATATCAGCGGTTAATCATTAAAATTAATCAACATTTACATTTGAGTCTGTGTGTGTGTGTCTGTGTGTGTGTGTCTACCAGTCTGTGATGAACCATCTATTTACATGCCTCTAAGTGTAAATATTAAAATAATTCAGAATTTCTGCTTATTTTTACTCAAAAATGAGGTATAATTCTGTGTAAATAAGATCTATTGACCATACAGTCCAAACACATGTGTAACACTGGTGATAATGAGCTGAAGTGAAGTTGACTGAAAAGAATTGGGTGATAATTTTATGCTACAAGCTTTTAACAGTTTATTATTTATAAATAATATGTAATAATGTGTTAATATTTTATTAATGATTCATATTAATTTTTATTATTTTATTATTCATAATAACATTTAATGGTTATTATTAGTATATTATTAATAGTAACTAGTAATTATTAATAAAATATAAATCATAATCTGTTAATATTTATTAATAATTAATAATAAAATTTGTGTTCAAGCACAAAAATATATATATTTTTTTCTCGCTAAGGTGTCCTCCTTTTCATCACCTCAGATCTGGTCACCTGACTCATAATATTCTGATAACACTATAAATAATGTATTATTAGATATTAATATGTAATATATTTGTATAACTCTACAGATGAGTCATTAGTTTATGCAGGAGCAGACCAGCTTCTTTAAAATGTCTCATCTCAGTCAGAATGATGTAGGCAGCAGATGTCTCTTCTGCAGATACTGCGTAAGTGATGCTTCATCTCCACCCAACATACTATCGCTGGCTGACATAGACATATAAATCCTAGCAGAGGCAGTGGAAACACTGCTCAGGTTGATCTGGCCTTTGTTGTTGTGCCAGATTGGTGTGGCTCTGATGGCTCTCGGCCATGACGGAGAGCTCTCTGCCTGCAATAATTCATGAATCTGCCCCGCACAATTAAGAAGAGGGCAAGGATATGACAGGCTTAGAGATGAGTTAGCAGGAAAGCGGTGGACAGGAGCACGTCCGGGATCCAGCCTGGTGGTTCTGAGCTCTTTCCAGAAGGGTTTTCTGATCTCAACGTTTGCTGCTGTTAAAATCGTACTCAATTTCCTATCAGTGGCTAAGATAAGAGAGAATAGATGCTTTTGTTCGCTGAGTACAAACGCTGTTTTATGGAGTCCTCATTGCTTTTTGGGGAATAGAGCTGTGACATTTTGCCTCAGTACAGAAATGAAATCTGTGGGCCAAGGAGCTGCTGAGTAAATAGAGCTGTCCCATCTGCTGCTACCGAAAAAAAAAAAGCCCGATTTGATCCAGCACGACTGTTGTGGGCATGTTGTTGATATGGAGTCCTGCAGTTTAGACTGTGTGTGGGTGGATGTGTGTGGGTGTGTATGCGTGTGCTTGTTTTTGTATATTTTCAAGACTAATTATGGCAGGACCTACCCTAACTCATTGGGCAGTGTCATTACAGTTGTTGCTTCTCTTGTGATTGTGATGGTAATTGTTGCCATGGTAACAGTGATGCGGTTGTCATCACGGCTCGAGGTTGGGCTTGTTTTAGTGACGTGACCAACATATTAAGCATATTTGCAGATTGGTCATAATGTGTTGGCATCATTGGTATAATGTACGATACAAATTGGATCGTCCAGAGCTACATCAAAAAAATGAGAATATAGGACCCCGAATGGCTCAGCAGGCTAAGACGCTGACACTATGACCAGAGCATCGCTGTTTGCCATCAACAGCCGGGGCCCAAGAGAGCAAAAATTGGCAGTGCTCTCTCTGGGCAGGTAGATGGCGCTCTCTCTCTCTCTCTATCCCTCACATATTGCAATGTCTGCTGGCTCAGGCGTCTGCTGATTGGTCCATTTTGGAGCTGGGAATCCTGCGCTTTCCTCCAAGCATGTTGGCTCCCCAGTGACGGTAGTTCAAAAAGAGGCGGTGACTGTATCACACACAACAGAGGAGGCTTGTGCTTGTCTTCACCCTCCTAGAGTCAGGGACAGTGCAAAGTGATGGGGAGAGCCCCTTAGTGGATGGGATGAGTTAATTGACTACTACAATATTGGAAAGGGGGGAAAATTGGATATGTATAAGAGAATATATTGAAAAAGTTCAGGAACGTGTGTGTGTGTGTGTGTGTGTGTGTGTGTGTTCTCGTGGTAGGACTAAAAGCTGCTGCGTGTCCAGGTTTGGATTTTTCCTGCACCTAAAGATAACTCAGGAACTTTATCGGTTCACATCTTATGGCTGCTTCCTGCAGCTCTTAGATCAGATATCTGGCTTCTTTGAGCTGCTACTGATCCACTCTGCTGCCCAGTAATGGGGGGTAATTGATCATAAGCAAAAAAGTCCCTGCTGTCCTCTTTCCACAAACCCTGGCTTCAGAACGGTCCAGCCCTCAGACTCGCATGGCTCTCTGATCAGGACTACATCACAGGAACATGTTGCTCATACTCATCTCTGACATATAATCAGTATTATTTCAGATTCATGAACAATGTTAATACTAATGAAGATTTGGTGATGAAATTTGGATTTCACTGATGTTACAACATAAACTGTCCAGCAGTTCTTTTCTCCTGATCAGGACGTGATGTGGTCTTTTTTTGGCAGCTGTTGCATCGTCTGAATGGATCTGGTTATCCAGTACATTCACCTCATGAACACTTCCTCCTGTCCTGTGCACTGATACATTATACACAGATCACTGCACAGTACTCAGGGTGAAATAACTAAGATCCAGTTCTGTGTCCACGAGGATAACTGAGGGCTTTAATGTCTCACTGCAGCAGCAAGCGATTGATGGAGACAGCTGGACGGGCGCCGGCCTCCACTCCTACAGCCGCAGATATTAGTCATCAGACGTCTACCTGCACTGTAATCATACGTCAGTCTTTTTCACACAGACTGAGGTATTTAATACAGATTTAATCACCAGATCTTCATCAGTATGACAGTTGTTCATGGTCGCTTTGGTAAAGAAACAAATGGGACACCCTGTATTTCAAACAAGTCATTGTCAGTAGAAGATGAGCTGATTAGCACTCCCACAACGTAACATGCACATCTAAAGCTAAGCAGGTTTGTGTCTGGTTAGTACTTGGATGGGAGACCCCCAAGGAAGACTTGTGTGTCTGCTGCTAATCATCTCACTTCATAATCTGACTCGGTGTCTCCTCACCTCTCTAATAGCTGTGTTCTGAGAGTTCTGGTTCTGGCTGCAGGTGGATGCTGAGCACTGGTCGTAGTTGAGGTTTTTAATGTCTGTTCCAAATGTCCAAGAGCTTCAAGAAATGTCTAGAAATGTAACTAAGTAGATAACAGGTATTTTACTATGTTTTTAATTTGGTAGTTATTGTTATATGTGGTTCGAGTCCCCATCTGGGTGGAGTTTCCATGTTCTCCCTGAGTTTCCATGTTCTCCGGTTTCCTTCCACAATCCAAAAACATGGAAGTCAGGTAAATTGGGTGTTCTAAATTATGTGTGTGTATTTGTGCCCAGCGATGGTTTGGCGCCCTGTCCTGGGCTTAGCTAGGAGGGTGATCAGTGCCCTGCCCTGTGCCCAGTGAGGGGGTAGGGGACTCACCCTGACCTTCAGGATTAGGTGGAAGATAATGGATGAATTTGTGGTACTAAAATACTTTTAGAGTATTTAATATTTTACATATTATCCACAACATTATAAAAATAAAAGCCTGTCATTATGTAAAAGCATCATTTAATTGTGTAGCCTAATTACATGTAAATAGTATCATAGACGAGCCTACATTACAATCTTTGTCTCTTTGCACCATGCAGGAGAGTTTTTTCCCATAAATCTCACGCTGCATTATGCTGTTGCAGAAATACGAGATACGAGGGTGGAGGCAAACGGATTTATTGAGCGATGAAAATGAGCCGACATGTGCCCGCGTACTCTTAATAATCATAGCTGTGAAATCTCCGGCACATGTATTCGCTTGTCTGGTCTTCCTGTTTAGCGGAGCGAGGTTATGTGTGTTTTCTCCCCGGAGCTGGTGGGCTGGCCGTGCTCTTGGAAGAAGCTGGCTTCATGCTGTTGAATAGCAAGCAGTGAGGTCTCAGTGCAGTACATATGCCGCATGCTTCAGTGAGCCTTGATCCCGAGCTCCAGCAGGGCCTCGCCATCCTTTCCATCCATAATCCCACCCAAAAAGATGAAGGGAAATAGGAGCGTTCTGAAAGAGCAGAGGCAGAACTGGGCAAGTCATGGCTTTAGCTTACATTGAATGGAATATTTGGAAAAATATATGGATGAGTTCTTCACTGGAAGTGCTGGAGCGCAGTTGGAAATCCAGTAGGATGCTGGACAAAGTCGGTGAAAATGCAGTATTCTAGGGGCTGATCGATTATTGTCCTGACTGATAATCAGAGTCGATTCAATCGATATTTCTCATGATCAGTATCAGCACTAGAACTCCTTATTTATTAATTATTATTTATTATTAATTTATTATTTACTTATTTATCAGAGTCCCCCGAAATGTGAGAATACTTAACAAAATAATATTACAAGCAAAAATGTGTTACATTTATTTGATTAGTTTAACGTGTTTACATTTTAGCATTTTTTACGTGAAATTAAACATTTGGCCGAATACTGAACACTGTTCTTCATTTATATCGATTATTATAAAATTAGTAAGTAAATTATTTCCCAAAATAAGTCTTGTAGTTAGTCAGGAATAAATGTCTGTATGTTAATAAGTTTGTTTGACATCATTAGGTTTAATAACATGAGTGTAATTGATGATTCTTTTATATTTGTATATAAAACAAAGACAATAATATATGAATATGTATGAAGACGCATGTGTGTTACATTATTACTAATATTTAATAAAATGATGAAAATGCCTAAAATGAATGTTTTGTGTGTTTAATGTGAGTGTCACTGGCTTACAGACACTAAAACACTTCACATTTCTTCTGCTAATTGTGAGACGCTCCCTAACACTGCAGCCGCTGCAGCACAAACATAAAGCTAAGCGGCTGAAACAAAATGTTCATTTTTGGTGCAGACAGGCTGTTTAGGGAACTCATTCTAATCATTTTGGTTTTCTAGAAAGGCTCATAGAAGCTACAGAGGCGCAAAAGAGAAACTTCCCAGTAATAGTGTCTGTAGAGAGAACCTTTCATTCAGCTATAATTTGTTCAGATTTATCTTGTCTAGTACATTTTAATGAGATTTTTAATAGCCAAATGTACTGAACACGGTATAGTTTCTCTCTTATGTAAGATCGTCCTTTGCATTCAGGTCATAAAGGAAAGCAGCTTCCGTACATGCAGAGTCAAAGCTCTTATTATAGTGAATGTTCTCGTTGCTCAGGCAGCTGAATGGCATCCTGTGCTGCTGAGGAGGAGCTGTCGTTTCCCTGGAGTGAGCGTCCTGCTTCAGTGCCTTCTCCTGGCTGCGAGTATTTACTGTCTTTCTCTGCTCACCTCCCCAGATGAGCCGCTCTGTCAGAGAGCCAGCGGGGCCTGCAGTCCTCCTGGCCCGCCTGCTGCCGTTCACATCCTTCATCCACTCTCACACGGCACTATCTGCAGCATAATGAACTCGGTGCTCTGTCCTCCAGGCTTGGGTCTGAGACCAAGCTCTGCTGCCAGGGGAGGCAGAGCCGAGGAGAGGCTTGTGTGCTGTTGAACATGGCTGCAATGATTAGTTCACAGTCGATGTTAAATCATTTTTAAAATCTTTAATTCTCTACAATACACTGTGTGAAGCATCAGAATCCAATTTATTGGCAATTATGTTGATACACGCAAGGAATTTGTTTGTGGCCGCTGGTGTCTCTCTAGTATTGTATACAATATGCAGATAATACACAATATAAAGAGTATAGATAGTGTACACAGACTGTATAGCGACAGTGAGCCTATAATTAAAAATAGATTTTTTTTTGCCAATGAGATTTGCACACAATGGAATTTGGCCTCCGCGTTTAACCCCATGGAGTCTGAGGGTATTTCAGACACTCTGATGTAGTCTGACGTGCCCTGACTTTTTTTTTTACAAATTACACTCATCTAATATTATTTTTCCCAAAGTGTTCAGCACAAACTCAGCAACAACAGAGTCAGAACAATAAGAGTGTCAAAAATCTATATTTTAATTAAATTTGATTAAAAAAACACTCTAAACTTTTCTAGCCAAGACTTTTGTGCTCAGAACTGAATAAACAGAGGTGTTGGCTACACACTGCTCATTACAGCTTTTAGACATTGTATGTGGTTTTATTTCTAAAGCTCAACTAATGTGAGGTGACACTCTGTTTTCACTCATTCAGTAGTTCTTAGACTAAATATTTATGAAAGCTCTTTGTTCAGATTCACATTCCACACATTCCATGGCCGGTAATCCACCAATGGCATGTCGTTATCCTATGACAGATCACGTGTTTTGGCGGGAAAATATGGGCAGCTCTCTGACTCGCTTTCACAAACGTGTCTCTGCTTATTTAAGCTCCTCTAACAAAGATCTAAAAATATATTATGATTCAAGCTGTACCCCTTTAAGGTTTCTGGGGTATGTTTTGTTGTATAAGAGAGTTACATGTTTTTGCGGAATTTTGCCAGCAGGAGTGCCGACTCCAGAGGGTTAACCCATCCATGCAGTGAAATGAACACACTAGAGAACATGTGCCTGAGCAGTCTTATCCACATCGCCTGGCGAGCAGTTGGGGGTTAGGTGCCTTGCTCAAGGGCACTTCAGTCATGACCTGCCGTTGACTTTTCGGTCACAAGACCAATTCCCTAACCACCAGACCATGGCAGCCCCTCTTTTATGGTGTATAGTGGAGAAACCTACAGTATATGGAGCAGTATAGGTCCTATTATTTTGTTACATCCTCACTTCTTACACAGATGGACCTTTTGCATGTTGTTGGAGAAAGAATGAGAATAATCACAGAAGGCAAGACCTAGAATATCTAGAGTCTGTGAATTTGTACGATGAAGAATTTGAATATTCTTCATCTTGCAGGTGGTAGAAAATCCAAATGGATACATTTGAAGAAGCTCACAGATTAAATGGATGTTTTAAATGAGTAAATGTTTGTCCAAAATAAACCTGACTCCTTATTTGCGATTAGATACACAGGAAGCTGTAAGACGGGTGGCGTAACGGACTACATATAA
>BRDA01053027.1:1443-21732 GCA_036984385.1 Crenuchus spilurus | reverse complement strand
TGCCATAAAGCAAAGGTGATAACTAAATGGCTCAGGGAACAAAACATAGAGATTTTGGGTCCATGGCCTGGAAACTCCCCAGATCTTAATCCCACATAAAAACCAGAGGGCAGCAGATCATGTGAAAATATAATATTTGTGTCATTCTCAAAACTTCTGGCCATGACTGTACAGTATATACTAAGACTATATATTTAAGACTATGGTAAGCACCATATTTGCATATGCTCCTCCCACTTCGGAGACATTATTTAATTATTTGAACTGTAGAACAGTGTTTACCTGTGAGTACCCAATGTAGTGAAGCCTGTTGCTCACTTATTATTTTGTGTTAAAGGTTAATGATATTACAAAGAACACAAATTTCTCCACCTCTCTGCAAAATAATGACAATATTTGTCAGTGGAATCAAACATTTTAGCCCTCAACAATCACAAAAAATGTAGCACAGGACAGGTAGATGATTTTAAAAGAGCATTTAAAAAGTGTCAGTCAGTACACTATTATACATTCGTTCTACTTACATGCCTTTACAGTTGAGTAATGGAAGTGATATCTGAGGAGAGTCCAGATTCTCAAGCTCATATGGGGGCAAAAATGATTTTTTGCACCCTTGAACCAAATCAGACTGCAAGTGTCAAACACTCATCATAATTCAAAAGGTAACAAGAAAGGAGAGGAAAAGAGACTTTAACGAGAAATTATCAGCTTAATATCTGCAAGCAAGAACAATATCACAAAAGATTAGAATCTGTCAGGTGTCTCCTGTAAATACAGTCCAGCCTGTGTTCACTTTATGAATCTTCTCATCACTCTGTCAAAACAGCATGAGGTAATGGCTCATAAAGGCCTTGAGGAATTATTCACTCACTTCCTCTAATCTCAAACATAACAGTTCAACTGATACGGTGCAACATTAGCTCTACAGTGTTTTATGTAGTGGTACTACAGCAGGTCCTATGAGGAGGGCTGTACGTGTGTTATTCAGTCCCAGGAGAGCAATAAAAGCTGAGAGGCTTGCAGAGAGCATACAAAAGGAACCTGTGTGGTACACATTCAAAAAGGTGTGCAGTGCAATAGAGAAAGCCCAATCACAGCAAATGCATTTAGCTGTGCATCACTGAGCTCATTCAAACCCCATTTATAGCCGTATTTCAGACACAAACCAGAAATGGTTGAACTGCACAGTTTTGTTAGAATTTATTGACCTGACGCTGAGCTCATAAGTCAGCTAATGTAGAGTGTTCTAGCTCTACATTACTGTGTGTGGGTGTTTTAGTGCATAATGCTGAAAAAGTCAAAATTACAATGAACTATTATGTATAAATTGATGTCCTGTGTGTAACGTAGTTTCTAGAGTTGAATAACCTCTATTTTCAAATTGTTCATCAGCTCCCTTTACACAAAGGGTCAGCAGCAAAAGCTTATATCATGATACTTGAATGCATTTTAATATAAAGTATGCATCCAGATATTCAGTTTTGCCCGTTTAAACAACTGGAACAGAAAACTTATTGTGTTAGTTTGTGGTCTTAATTATGATCACAATATTTATGTTTGGTTATTCTTGAGTACTTGTTGCATAGTTTGCATCCTCCTGAATACACCCTCCATTTCCAGTGTTACTACACAGTCACATCAAAATATTATGATGACATTTAACTTAGAGATCAGTGATGAGCCCTAGCATTGTCCATGTAGCTCCATAGTTCATAATTATCTCCTCCACTGTGGTGTATTGACTGCTCTGTAACACTCAGTTACTGTCTGGCAATGACTGACCAAAGGGCACCATTATTATACTCCTAGGAGTCACTCAAAGTACCAGAAGTCCATTCTCAGCACACCTTCACTACAGCAGCTCTAGAACATCCCACAAACGTAACGGTTTTTGAGATGCTACAACCCTTTTCACTTTTATTGTGCACTTTTCGACATCAGTCACATCCTTTGCCCATGATGATCATTTTGCACTCTGCTACAACTGACTGGTGTGCTCACTTATTTATACATGCAACAAACCCTGTCACATGGCATCTGTGATGCCCAGGGCTACACATCAAGTTTTTTTTTTTTGGCTTATTCAATTGCTCAGTTGTTACTTGGAGACCCCTGGTATAAATAACCAGTATTATTTTCCAAATTCAGCAAATAAAAAGTAAATTAAGATTTTATTATTAATTATAGATATATTAATAATTATAGATGAATATTAATTTACTTTCACTTAGAAAAACAACAAAACATGCTTCACCAGACTGTTTTAATAAAAATGTACTATTTAATTAAGATACAACATGTTGTTATTATAAAAGTATTTACTGATATAACTTGTTCTCTCTCTTTGCTCTCCGTCTAGTTGCCTTTTTCTGCAAAAAAACAAAAAACAAATGTATGTTCTTATGTCTTGAACTTACAAACCACAAGAGAATTCCCATCTGCAGTAAGTAATATAATGCTATATTATTGCAATGCGGTTAAATGACAAGTATTCATAACATAATATAGCATTACCTGCAACCACAAGCCTCTAGACTTTATATGTGTTTACTAAGGTTAAACTAATTCTATTCTACTCATATCTGTGCTGCTGGACAAGTAAAGGAAAAGTCACAACTTTTTTCGCACTAATAGTTGTGAAGGTACAGGAGCATTTGAGGCTATAGTTCCTTATCCAAGTTAAAACATTCCAATACTTTCCTGAAGCTATCAGCAGTGCGTAAGATCATCATTAAGCCTCTATTGAGCTCTTTATAAGCAAACATGATAGTCTTAAGATTAAGCAGGGATCATTTTACAAGACAGTGGCTCCAGCCTTTCTGAGCATGATCCAAGTAGACTGAATCAACACAATGAGGGGGGAAAATAAAGTGCCTCTCCTTTTATTTAGAACCACCACTTGCAATTTTAGACAGTTTATAAAGTGTCTTAGGTTTTAGTTTAATTTATATTCTATCTTTTGCACAAAATTTTCATAACATGTGCATTCACATATAATTAATTAATGGCTAATTTTTGACTTTCAAACTTCACTGCATTCCCCTGACATTAACCTATCAGAAGCCCAGATGCTGCCTTTGTGAAAGACATCAATAGTTTAGAATAGCTCCAGCAACCAGGCACAAACCAATTAGTTGAGGACCATTTGAAAAGACTGAAAACACGCAGAAGTTCAAAGATGTGCTCCAGTTGTTTATTTGTTTTAGTAACCCTTGCATGACAGGAACCATTAAACAGAAGAACATCTTTAAAGTCAATTAGGCTTTATTGCTGTGTGAAAAACAATCTGCTACAGATTGAGAACATGGTGCCTGAGGCTCAGCACATGCATTAGTAGTTGTCCCTACAAACAAAAACAGCTCTGCAATTTGCATTTGTGAAATATTTTCCAGTATAATTTACTGAAAAAGACTCATTTGCTTCTCGAGTCAAGTATTCTAAACAAGAAACATTTCACAACAAGAATCTGTAGTGCAGCTCACTTCCTCAGACAAAGATATGGATGTTAAGACACCACCCAACAAGCAGATGTTCAAACTGGAGCACCAGTAGAGCATTTATGATGCAGCATCCCCAGAGATAGTCCAAATGTGCTCTATTACACAACTGTGAGTAGATACATCACACCAATCTGACTTCTGATATAAACTGACCAATAAAATCTTATAAACTGGACATAATTTGTGTCAGACTGCAATTCTGAACTTTCATTCTTCTGTAATAGTTTCTTAGCAGACTGGACTTTACTTAAAGCACAATCCCTTTTACAAAAAGTTTGGGAAAATGTAATAAAATGTAAATAAAAACAATGATTTGCAAATCTCACAGACCCATATTCATTGACAATAGAAGATGTTGAAAAGGAGGCATTTTACCATGAAGAAATATTAACTCATTTCAAATTTGATAGCAGCAATACATTTCTAAAACTTTGGGACAGGGCCACGTCTACCATTGTGTAGCACCCCCTCTTGTTTTAACAACAGTCAGTAAATATCTGGGATGCGAGAAGATCAACTGCTGGAGTTTTGGGAGAGGAATGTTGTCCCATTTTTATCTGATGAAGCTGCTCAACAGTCCTGGGTCTTATTTGCTGGATGTTCCACTTCATGATACCCCAAATGTTGTCTGGACAGAAGACAAGCCAGTTCAGCATTCTGCGAAACCATGCTGTTGTGATGCATGCAGTATGTGGTTTAGCATTGTCTTGCAAGGCCTTCCCTGAAAGAGACATTGTCTGGATGGGAGCAGATGTTGTTCTAAAACCTTTATATACTGTTCAGCATCTATGGTGCCTTTCCAGATGTGTAAACTTCCCATGCAATAATGCATCCCCACTCCATCAGAGATGCAGGTTTTTGAACTGTGTGCTGACAACAAGCTGGATGGTCCTTCTCCTCTTTAGTCTGGAGGACATGACGTCCACAGTTTCCAAAAAGATTTACAATTTTTGATTCATCTGATCATGGAACAGTTTTAATTTTGCATGATACAACATTAACCTGCATTTGTAGATTACACAGCAAAAAGTGCTCAGAGACAATTATTTTTGGAAGTGTTTCTAAGCCATTGCAGTAATTTCAATTACAGAATCATGTCTGTTTTCAATGCAGTGCCACTTGATCACAAGCAAAAGTGATGTTTAGGACACAAAGCTGTTTTTGAAGCTGAATATTTTCCCATATCTAAAGACAGTGTAATATAGATAGATACAAGTAAATAGACAGAGATAGTCCAAACTTTGTGTATAAAAATGAAAAATAGTTACCACAAAGATATTATTTGAGCAACGTCATAAAAGAACTTCTTTGGGCTTCCTAACGAACCATGTCTCATAAATTGGGAGTGCAAATCTTAACACAATTTAAAGGTTTTCTACCAATTCAAGTGTTGCTCATAGTACAATTTACATTCAACTTTAAAAATGTTTTAATCTAATTTCTTGATTTTTTTAAAGAAAAAAAAAAATGATTGTATGACATTGTATAGAGCATCCCCAATATCAGATTGCCAGACATCTTTATCTGTAAGGGTGCATTTAGGGTACAACAAAATCCACATTATATAGAGTCAATGCAGTCTATGGTGTGAGCCAGTGGACTAATCTAAGCATTTACATGTCCAGATCTATTCCCAACAGTCCATTTAAAATCAGCCTGGGCCACTGTTTTAATCAGGCTATATCTTAGGTGGAACAAGACTTTAGTCTGACTGACAATCAAAATGTGTTGTTTACATAATCATGTCTTAGAAAGATTAACAGTCTTAGACTAAAACAAATCACATGTAAACACGGTCAATGACTCCTCATCTTGACCTACTTTATAACCCGGTGTTTTTGAGCTACTATGATCTCTCCTGTAATAAGACTTTAAAGGTATCAATTATACTGCTGGTTAAAGGAAACACACCTGGACATCATGAGTCTCTTTGAGATTATGTGTAACCATGGTGCTCTCTCTCCCACATACATACAAATACTGAACTACTTCTCCTTTCAGTGCTGATCTTCTGCTTCAGTGCAGAAGAGGACTCATCTTGAAATCCAAAACATTGTTTTACCAGCATGTTATTTAATATCTCCTAATTTTGTAAAAACTGCTTATGAACATGGCCTCTGATTTCATCTTTGATTTCATAGTCTTTCTGAAATGTATATACAGTAGCTTCTTTATAGCTGCCATTACTTTATTTTTTACTGAGTTTTAAATAGGTGAAAATTATTTCTTTATTATTTTGGCTCATACACAGCTGGAATATTTTTGACCCCAAACAATGAAGAATTGGTTTAAACAAACCATCCCTCAAAAATAAACTTTTAAGAAATGTGTCTGATTACATTATATTTTTAACTGGCCTGATTTATATCAAACTTTATATATCCAAAGTGACCAATGTGCTTGCAGACAGGAATTTGACCTCCATGCTGTTAAACACACACATACAGTATATACACACTAGTGAACACACATGTTCAAAATTGTGGGCAGCCCTATCCACAACACCCAGCTGGCAGTTGGGGGTTAAGGGCCTGGCTCAAGGGCAATTAAGTCATTTTTGGTAATGTTCAGTCACAATACCAGGCCTTAAACCACCAGGCCATGGCTGCCCCCGTGGGTGAACATAGAGTACTACACTGCTATATAGTAGTCGGGGTTAAAACACAACACACAATTAATGTCTATCACCAATCTGCATGCAAACAATTAATTCTCTCCCTACTGTTTATGAGAATCAATACAGTATCACAAAATATTCTTATATGTAGGGTAACTGCTTCAGTTGTGAAATTACTTAACATTAATGTCATGAGAAAAAAACATTCATATCATATTTGCCAGTGTCACATTGAGCTCCCATGTCTGTTTACCTTCTAGCTCTCTCCTTTTAGGCAGGCTGTTCTAGATAACTTTGTCATTCATTAGCCACACTTGATAAGTGTCATAAATGTTGAACTCTAAAGCTAATGCAATTTCTGTCTTTTCCAAGTGAGTGATTGCCCATTGGTCCAGCCCAACACTGATGGAAGACTGAATACTCTCTCTACATGATACCACCTTAGACCAGCTGTCCACCAACAATCAACTACTGTGACCTGCTCCAGATGCCCTACTCTACTGACAAAAATCAAGTTTATATGGACTTTGCTGTCTGCTACCATTATTAGTATTATTATTAACGTTCCTGTTTCACTACTGTCACTATATCAGTACACCTGAACACTACAACAGCATCTCATGATTGTGTGACTGTATCGAGAACGTATAATTAGTTGACAAGAGGAGGATGTGAGTCTGGTTCCTCTCCAGGTTTCTTCCTCTAGCTCTGAGGGAGTCTTGCCACTATCACTGTTAGCTTGCTCACTGGGGATTTTGTGTTTTGTTATTACTAACCCTGTAAAGCTGCTTTGTGACATCATACACAAGGACACATAGAAATTGGTCTTATTGGAAAGACTGAAAGTAACCATTTTTGCCATATCCCAAGTCAATTATTTGAATAATAAAACCCCATTGTTTCAAAACATAGTACTGAAATCAATGGAAAATCAGATGCCGTATTAAATGTTTATAAGTTAAGTAAACAAACACACAAAAATATATTAACTAAAATATCAAAATCAAAGTCTCAATCTATACAAAGGCAAATAACTACTCTTTTATTTCCAAATTTTTGGAACACTTTACTCAGACCCCCACCTCACTTTGCCCCCAATGCAGAAAACGTGTGTGATGGTGAACACTAACTGAAGTCAAGTGTTTGAACACTGAAAATGGTTCATAATGGTATGCATTTGAGCAAGCCACTTAACTCAAATTTGCTCCAGGGGGGACAGTCCCTGCACCTGGTTAATGTACAGAAACTTGGGGCAAAAGTGTCAGCTAAATGAGTAAATGTAAAAGCAAACATGGCTACCTCACCACCATCTGCCAAAGTACTGTTAAGATTATGAGCAGCATGGGAGAGCACAGCTATCAGGTTTTATTGCTAACAGCTGAGACTTACATGCTATAATTCCAAAAATAAAGCTTTGTAATGGAAGTCTCATTGTAAGAACTTTAGTGGCCAAATTTGTGATTAAAACCCCTATTCTGAACTGCAATAATATAATATTTAAATACTCATGGAAACATAAGCCAATAAATATTTAATGCATTGAACCATCAATGTTCTGTATTTTGTTAGACATTCTTTTAATTTCTAAGGTAGTGGCTTTTCCCTAGATTTTTTACTGAAGTCATTTGTCATAGTAAGAAAGTTTCTCTAGTCTTGAAATAGGTAAGAGGAAACATAACATTCCCTGGGGCTCAGGTAATCTTTACAAGTCAAAAAGACCTGACACCCAGGATGAGAGATTGAGTCCAACAGCAACCTTGAACATTCCTTTGACTTCAGTAAACAGAAAAGTCCCTGAACTGCAAAGAAACGAGACCCGGCAGGTTGAGAGGGAGATACAAACAGGCTTGATTTCAAACAGTCAGAGTGAAAACAAATGAGTGAACATACAACAGAAGCCCAACCAAATGAACCAAATCTACCTGGGTGTTCATATCTGTCCAAAAGGACTGAGGGACAGACGGCTTCCAGAGCTGACAGCCTTGAAAAATCTGTCAGGTCCATAATCCTCGAGGTCTCAAACAATATTTACTGAAGTTCTCCTTGAATGCATCTTTCAGGAGTATGCAGTGCATTTGGATGGTTTCTATGGACAAGAGAAATGAATACAGGCAACCTCTAGTCAAAACTAAACACTGACATCCAAATGCAAAGGCAAATGTTTATAACTAATTTTAAAGTTGGGATTTATTTGCAGTTGTATACAATTTGACAGAGACAAAATGGGTTTCTTTCTTCTTTGTAAAAACACAGTATAAAGAACTTAAAGAACAGTTTTCTGACCATATAGGTGGGGTTAGAATGAGTTCATATGAGAAAACCTAATGTAACTCCAGCAGCTCAAAAATGGTATGTTCATACAGGTTTACAGGTCTCTAAGGGCATTCTAGGCCTGAAAATGGAAAGAAAAAACAAATGGACAGCCAACATCCAACCAATCAGATCAAAGGGCAATTATCTACTTGTGTGCCAATAAACCACCAAAGCCATGCACCATCCTTTAGTTGCCGTCCTTTCAGTCATAGGAAATGGTTTTCTCAATGGTGAAATTTATTACATTTTTGAAAATCGCAAATCTGGTATATATACAGTCTTGGCTGAAAATGATGGCACCCCTGAATTTTTTCAAGAAAATTATTGCAATTACACATGTTTTGTTATACACATGTTTATTTCCTTTAGGTGTATTGGAACAACACAAAAAACTGAGGAAAAAAAGTCGAATTTGACATAATTTCACACAAAACTTACAAAATTATTGGCACCCTCAACTTAATATTTGGTTGCACACCCTTTGGAAAAAATAACTGAAATCAATCACTTCCTATAACCATCAACAAGCTTCCTGGACCACTCTTCTTTTGCAAACTGCTCCAAGTCTCTCATATTTGAAGGGTGCCTTCACCCAACAGCAATTTTAAGATCTCTCCACAGGTGTTCAATGGGATTTAGATCTGGACCCATTGCTGGCCACTTTAGAACTTTCCAGCGCTTTTTTTTCCATCCATTTCTGGGTGTTTTTTGAAGTACGTTTGGGGTCATTGTCCTGCTGGAAGACCCATGACCTAGGAAACAAATCGAGCTTTCTGACACTGGGCCCTACATTGCGACCCTAAATCCTTTTTGTAATCTTCAGATTTCCTGATGCCTTGCACACAGTCAAGGCACCCAATTCCAGAGGCAGCAAAAAAAAAAACATCTTTGAACCTCCACCATATTTGACTGTAGGTACTGTGTTCTTTTCTTCGTAGGCCTCATTCCATTTTCAGTAAACAGTAGAATGATGTAGTAGAATCTTGGTCTCATCTGTCCACAAGATGTTTTCCCAGGAGGATTTTGGCTTACTTACATATATTTGGCAAACTGCAGTCTAGCTTTATTATGTCTCTGTGTCAGCAGTGGTGTCCTCCTGGGTCTCCTGCCATAGCGTTTAATTTCATTCAAATGTCGACGGATAGTTCGAGCTGACACTGATGCACCCTGCGCCTGCAGGACAGCTTGAATTTCTTTGGAACTTGATTGGGGCTGCTTATCCACCATCCGGACTATCCTGCTTTGCAACCTTTTATCAATTTTTCTCCTCTGTCCATGTTCAGGGCGATTAGCTACAGTGCCGTGGGTTGTAAACTTCTTGATTATGTTGCGCACCATGGACAAAGGAACATCAAGATCTCTGGAGATGGACTTGTAACCTTGAGATTGTTGATATTTTTCCACAATTTTGGTTCTCAAGTCCTCAGACAGTTCTCTTCTCCTCGTTCTGTTCTCCATGCTTAGTGTGGCACACACAGACACACAATGCAAAGATTGAGTCAACTTATCTCCTTTTTATCTGGTTTCAGGTGTGATTTTTACATTGCCCACACCCGTTACTTATCACAGGTGAGTTTGAATGAGCATCACATGCTTGAAACAAAGTTATTTACCCTCCATTTTGAAAAGGTGCCAATAATTTTGTCTGGCCCATTTTTGAAGTTTTGTGTGAAATTATGTCAAATTTGCCTTTTTTCCTTGTTTTTTGTGTTGTTCCAATACACACAAAGAAAATAAACATGTATATAACAAAACATGTGTAATTGCAATAATTTTCTGGGAGAAATACTTCATTTTCAATACATACATTTTTTTTTCAAGTTTAGCAAGTTTATACTAACACTAGCTTAGAATAGCGAAAGTTTATCTGAAGCTAATGACATTAGTGCTGGACTCCCAAGTGGCATTCTAACAAGAACAAGAGGAGACTTGAATCTCTGTTTGCTAAGAATTGCTATCTAATTAACTATGTTGATGTCTGCTCATATCATTATTTGTGGCAAATCTTAAAACAAATTTAGCATGAGCGTTAGCCAGCACAGCACATCTGCTTGTGTTTTGTGGACAAAGCTAGAGCAAGAACACTCCAGAGAGAGGCTGTATTTTGTTTTGAAGTTACAAAATTGCTTTAGAGTTATAAAACAACTAAAGAATTTAGATTCTTCCAGAATCTTCCCTGAGAATCAATGGGTAAACCTGTTGCTATTTATTTTAAAGTCAGTCCAAAAACATTAGTGAAGTGTATTTGCAGTCATTATTCTCCCAGATGACTTTGAATAAGAATGTTAATATTATCTTGTTGCTTTTTAAGCTGCAAACATTAATCACAGAAAGAACACTGCCAGGATATAATGTGTGCTCATTAAAAATAAATCTTAATAAATTTTTCTGGGCAGATATCATTTACAAAATTTCTCCCACTGTTATAATTCTTTCCATTCAGTTGTAACTCTTTTGTCTTTATTACAATTGTTTACTTCTGGTCATGTCATAGCCATGGTTCCACCATTGACTGTTGGCTCCACCATTGGTTGTAAACTGCTTTTGCTGCTACTTTTGAATTTTAGATCTCTTTTCAGGCTTATTTCAACCTTTAACAACATTTCAAATAATCTAAAATGTTTTTACTGTGTTGTGGAACTGTTCTGAACAATAAGGGGGCAAAGAGAAATTGGGGATGGCCATAAAGTGTTTTTATTTTTGTATTATGAAAAGCAGCACTGGAATCGTGAAACTTAATTTAAGGAGAAAAGATGGAAAAGACAGTAAGACAGGTTTTTGGAAGCAGACAGTCTGTGACTGAAACAATGCCTACGCTTTCCTCTGCTGCTTTAACATCTGGATCTCTTCATATCCAAAACTGATATTCAACATCCTGTCCTTCATCATGCATGAAACACTTTTTTTCTCAAACAATCACCTTCTGCTCTGGTAGTCAAAGTTATAACTTGAAGCTTCTCTGTGATCTCACATCCTGACAGCCACTGGCACACATTTGAGACTCAGCCACCTCATGGTTCTCATTGCCATTTTCTATGGATGATCTTTTCCATGGCCCCTCTGCTCACAGCATTGCTTCAGCATTTAAGAAAAGCTGTGTGGCACACACTGACAAGCCTGAAGTCCTCAGCTGTCTTTCACAATGATGCGGCACTCAGCACAGGAAGCGTTTAAAACAAACCAACACAAATGTAATGCCATATTGTACGCGACTTTAAAAGTACAAACATTGTGGTAACTGCACTGGTGGTATTTGGGATGTTCACAGGAAGAACTAGAGCGCCATATATTAATATTAAAACAAACATGATGTGTTTACCAGTTTCATTTTTTAAAATATTATATAAAAATAATAATATTGGTTATACTTTACAATAAATGTACAGAAAATTTGTGAACCCTATAGGATTTAAACATAAATTTAAAACTAAACCTAAAATTTCAGATTGTCACAACAGTCCTAGAAATAGATAATGAAAACCAAATCAAACAAACAAGACAAAGCATTAGACATAGTCAGTGATTTATTAAAAAAAATTATCCAATATTACATGTCTGTGAATCTTTAGGATTAACAGATAATTTGAAGGTGAAATTTGAGTCAGGTGTTGTCAATCAATGGGATGATGAGTGGATGCCTTGTTTTATTTAAAGATCAGGGATCTAGCAAAGCCTGATCGTCATAACACCATTGTGGAAGTGTATCATGGCATGAACAAAGGTGATCTCAGAACTAGAGGTTTTGATACTCATCAGGGGTGAAAAAGTTACAAAACCATCTCTTTGGATTTGACCATTTCAGTCAGACAAACTGTGTACAAATGGAAGAATTCAAGAACATTGTTACCCTCCCCAGGAGTGATAAACCAACAAAGATCATGTCAAGACTAAGGTGCGTAATAGTCTGCGAGGTAGTAAAGGAACCCAAGGTAACTTCATAAGTCCACCATCAGGAGAGCAGTTATCAAAAATGGTGTGCATGGCAGGGTTGCAAGAAGAAAGATGCTAATCTCCAAGAACACTGCTGCCTGTCTGCCAGTTTGCTAAAGTTCACATAGACAAGCCAGAAGGTTATTGAAGCAATGCTTATGGATGGATGTTTTAAGTGGATGGTAGTGTTATGTTTGTGACACGTGGTGGTAGTATCATGGGTTGGGCCTCTTTTGCTGCATCTGGGCCAAGACAGTTGATGGAATATTGGAATCAATGATGTGAATCTGAATTATTCCAGCAAATTCTAAAGAACAATATCAGGACATTAGTCTATGAGCTTAATCTCAAGAGAATGTGGGTCATGCTGTCTCAATGTTAATGCTTATTTTTACTCAAAAATGAGGCTTAATTTTATGTAAATTAGGTCTATAATAAGAAAAAATACTGTACAATTGGTGGTAATGAGTTGGAGTGAAGTTAACTAACAAGATGAAACACAGAATTGGGTGATAATTTGATGCTACATGCTTACAACTAGTCAAACCACAAAAGGAACAGTGAACTTAACAATAGAAAAGTAGAAGAACTACTAGAAAAGATAGTGAACTTTTGAACTTTGAGTTTTATTAAATGTTCAATTTAATTATTTATTAATCTTTTTATAGGCAAATATTGCTTCAGTTATTGTTTGTTTTGGTTATCAGGTACTTTAGAATGGATTAATGACAAAAACCAAGGTTCCACAATATAATTAAACTTCGCTATTAGAAATTGTACAACTGACATTAGTTCTTACAGTATTTGAATTGCACCCAAATTAAGTTATTTAGGTTTATCTTATTTACTCTAAAATTGTCATGGTGCCATACGATGTCTCTTAATTACCCATTAACAGAATCTGCTTATTTTTTATGATTTATACACCTAAATTTTGAAAACTCTGTCAGAAGTCCAGTCATTAACACACACATCAGCACAGACAAGGGAAGCAAATGGACATAGTTTTCTTCAGCTGTTTCCAATGGCAAAAATCATCAATATACTTTACTGCCAATCCAATGAGTCAATGGAACATCCATTACATAACACAGCCATGAAAGTGAAACACATATGTGAGAATCTAATTATTGTCTTGCTGTTATCACAGCACTGTGTGCATAAAGGATCTCTCCTTTGACCTCTACAGACACATGTGCTCAATTATGGAGGAATTGGACATGTTGAAACTATTGTTACCAAGATGTTACCAGTGTACCACACCATTAGTGTAACATTATACAATATACATTAAACATTCTTCAGACAGTTCTTTCCAAATCTGCAGAATACCCATAAATGTGTGGGACTTGTAGGTTTGCTTTCCCTTTCACTTCATCTCAACTCAGCAGGATGGGGTTTAAATCTGGAGACTGTGCTGTCACTACATGTTTTCAAGCTTACCATCTTGTTCTTTTTTCCTGTTCTTTTCTGGCAGAGCTTGATCTTATGTTTTGGGTCATTATCTTGCTGTAGGATAAAACACCTGAACAATTAGACTAATACCTGAGAGTATTGCATGGCGCTGCAGAATGCTGTGGTAGCTGTGGTGGCTCAGGATGCCTCTCAATCTGTAGGAATTTGTAGCACTAGCTTTAAAGGCTTGATCGCCTCCATTACTACAGAACAGCTTTCACCTGTTAACCCATTTCATGTTCCCTGACAAAAGCATTGTTGTATAATTCTGCAACGTTAATTAATTAAAGTTCAGCACTTACCTTTATAGCATTTCAAGCTATTCATTGGACTTGAATTGCAATAGCATACTGGAAAAATTGGGTTGCTCTAAAACTTTTGGCCGATAGTGTAAATATGGTGTTCAATATTAGTAATGTTCCTTTAGAGATGTTTGGTTTACCTCATATTCAACAAATGCAGAACCCTTAATAACCCATCATGTTACATAATCAAGTAAACTACTCATATCTTGGGCATGTTTATAGCATTGTGCTCAGAATGAAGGAACATGAAACCACCTGTTAAACCAATGGATATGATTCTTCAAATTCAGCCAGATACCAAATAGCTGTGTTTTCCATCTAACTGGCCACAGATGGACTCTCTGTAAGGAGGTGCTTGCCTAGACTCTGAGGGCGTAGATGTTTGTCAGGCATGCACTGAAGGGGAATTTTAAAAGCGCTCACTCTGAACGTGACAGCAGTGAATCATTAATCAAGAGCAGAACAACACTGCAGTAAGCATAACAGGGTTGACCAGTGACATTTCAGAGTGTGTGCTTCAGAAAATAAGAGAGTTGCTGTTTTCATTTAGGTCTACCATCCATCATCTCCTAATTAGCTTCTCGGGGGAGTGATTCTGTCTGATCCCTAAACTGTGCTTTTTTTTTTCGCAGTTCAGGATGGCATTTCACACTCAGTATAATCAAGGCTGCTCTACACAGCTCCCAGAATGCACAGTGTATAGATCTGGAAAACTTGTAAATATATATTTACTCTTGAAAAGGGTTTCTTTAAAAATGTGGTTAGATTTGCCTTAAATTCCCACAACTTTTATTTCTTCATGCATTAACATGGCAGCTGTAGAACTGAACAGAGGCTCATGGCAATAATGTTCATGGAAGTGTAGAACATGCACCTGAAATGTAACGTGTGACAGTAAATATTTTTTTTCATGCATTCAGTATGTTCCATGGTAGGTCAAATACAATTTTGTCCCTCTGAGGATACTATAGTCACATGTGGCTTATAGGATGGTACATGCAATTTCAGTCAGAAACACTGGAGAATGATTTTTGATTAAAAAATAATAATATTAATAATACATTTTTTTAAAAACCTTATTTTACCATATGAATGTTTGGCACCATCACTGCAGAACAAGCCTCCTGAAAATGATCATAATTGTGCCTTTACGGAGGAGTTCCACTAATTTTACAAATTCAGAGAAGTTTGATGACATCAAACAATGACATCAATATGAACTAGTGGTCATGCAAATATAGTCCATTTAAATTAGGCTACTATCCAGAATGAACAATGTTATTATATATTATATAATAAATAAATTTTTTTAATTAATTAATTTAATTTTAATATTTTTAATTTTTTAATTAAGCTTTTCACTTCAAACCACTATCATACCACCTTGATACTATGAACTATGAAATTCTGAAAAATCTATCGGATTCCCCTCAAATAAAAAAGCTATGAAACTGGACCAAGGAACTGTTAATGTATGCTGAAGCTAAAGTGTCTTTAAATGTAAGCCTAGCTGGTGTAAAATGGGTTTGTTGTTAGAACCTAAAACATCAAAGGTAGCAGGTCATAAATTGACATTTTCAAGTACATTGTGTGAACAAACTACTCAATAATTCTGACATCTGTAGGAAGAATAGCTTCAGTATAGACAAACAGAAGTCTCCTCACTGAAGAACAACTTCAACACATGGCAAACACCTTAAAACTCTATAATCACTGATGTTTTTAAAGCTGTTCAAACAACCTGGGAAATGCAGACAGCTAAGGTCACTAATTACACAAAGCTTTTAACTTGCAGAATAAGAACAACAGTTTTTCAGGTGATGTCAACCATCATAACCTTCCTCACTCTTTGTCTGACCCTTCCTGTATATTCCATGCACCTCCTGGTTAGCAGTGATTAATATACAGTACTCCATTGTCCACTTATCGTTAAATGTTATACACATTACACAAGTCAAATTCCTCACAGAGCAAAGACATTGAGCACATTACATCATGCAGATAGTATGCACTGCCTCCACTTGGTGGGAACAGTATAAATTCTGCCCATTTGAGCAGTCCCTTTATGAACAGTTAGTTTTATAAATTGAAAGCAGATTGCACAGGTTGTAGAGAATAAATATCACTTCCAAACCAGTGAAGTATAGTCAGATGTTACATGGACAAGCCTGCAACATATAAGTCTTCATAAATAAATTATTAGAAAGTAAAAGCTAAGCGCTATGCTGTTTAAATGGAGTCAATTTCTCATGTTCCTTGGGAACAGATTCTGATTGAAGCAACATAAAGCTTATGGAAACCATCTATACATCCATTATCTTATCCACTTAATCCTGATCAGGGTTGCGGTTAGTCCCCTACTCCCTCACCAGGCGCAGGGCAGGGCTTTACAGGCTAACATAGCCAAGACTAAGACAGGGCGCCAATCCATTGCTGGGCACACACACACATACACACAATGACAATTTAGAGTACCCAATTCATCTGACCTCCATGTTTTTGGACTGCAGGAGGAATCCAGAGACCCCAGAGGAAACCCACATAGACACAGGGAGAACATGAAACCTCAGCGCTGAGAGGCAAGCGTGCGAACCACCAAGCCACAGTGTCCTCACTGCTTATGGAAACCCACATTCATAATACTGCACTTTTTTGTATAATGCTACCCCGAGAAAGAAAAGTGTTCCTTAACGTCTCTGTTGTTTCTCCTAGACAACAATGAGATCAGATGGAAACACAAAGGAGACTTTACTTCTGATAATAAGACCTGAGTAGTCTCACACGTGCCTCCTTTGAAGGTTTAGTGTACAACCCCAATTCCAAAAACGTTGAGACGCTGTATAGAATGTAAATACATATAGAATGCAATGATTGGCAGATCTCATTCACAGTATAGAATACAGAACACATCAGATGTTGAAAATAAAAGACATATTTACATTTTTTAGAATTGAGGTTGTAATTGTCAACAAAAACTCACATTGTGCTCATATTTGCCAAAGCAATAATGCTCAAGTTTGCTAAAGACACTAAGCCTTCTCAGTTTTGTTGCTGGGAACGACTGTCTTGTGTTGTCCAGACGTATCTCATGTCTCCTTTTTATTTTAAGCTACTTCTCCAAAAATTACTTTGGGTAAAAATAAAACATGAATCAATAATAGCGTGATTACCACAGCAGACCATTCAGAGTACAACAAATATGACTTGGAGAGCTCACAAACCTGATCCATATATAATGTAAGTACCGGTATGTGGAATGCTGTAACGTTGTTGACCTCTAATTAAAGAGGTCAAGATATGTAATTATCAATTAAAAAAGGTCTGGCTGGCTAGCTGAGATCAACTCACATTCCTTGTATGATCAAAGTGTACATGGTCTTTTGATCATCTGTAAGCTGAAGTGACTACTGAACTTCGCTGAGCAATAAAAGGCATGAAGATGTTTCAGTTATTTGTTTTTGGCGCATAAGGCTCTTCTGGATGCATTTTTCAAAACGGGGCAATTTTTCCTTCGTGCATTCTTGGACCAAAACAGATTTCAGCTGGAAGACCCTGCTTGTGTTTTGATCACATCAGCTGATAAAGCTGATTTAAAAGCAGCAGGCGGTCTATTTATTCCAATTGGCGCAGACCTTAAAGAATGAGGGGTCACACGGCCAATTACTGACACCCAATTGGTCTGCAAAGTTCTCAGTAGACGTGTTGCTTTATTGGTGCTGCAACACCACAGACCTGGCTTATAAACATGGAAAATCACCTGCTCATGAATTGGTCTTAGATGCTCACATATTCACCTACACCTTTGAAAAGGCTTATTTTTGTAGAAGAGAAAGAACATTCATCAGACGTTTTATGCTTGTGCTCTATTAAATTTATAAATACACCATCCATCACAGGATTGAGGATAGAATAAAATAGCTTTATTGTCATTGTATATGAAATTCCAAGTGGTACCTCTTAACAACTAAAACAGTGCCAAACAACATACGTTCATAAACAACAAACATCCAAACATCCATAAAACATTCAACGAGTTTTAAAGGCATGTAAAAGTAATAAAAGTAATAATATAATATAAAACACTGATATATAATAAAAGAATAGTAATAACAGCAGCAAAATGGCTATATAAAAACATTGGCTAGCTTATCGACATGCGATTAATACAAATTACAATGTTTTCATTGTTGCTTCGCAATTATTCTTATTATTATTAAATGCTGCCTAGTTCATACAAGCTCATAGAGTTTCTCATAGAAAAAGAACAAGCTTCTCTGTTGAAATGCAGTTAAAAATTCCCTTTAGACCTGACTGTCCAAACCCATCATTTCTTCTACTTTACAGGGCAAAGCTCATTCCCTGTAAGAGGTGCAAACTGAGAGCAACAGAGGAATGTAGAGAGACTGGGCCCAGTAATCTGCACTAAAGGGAGGGACCCAGCATCTGAACAGGACTGCTCCCCTTGTACGGTGAGTGAATGTCATGGCAACCTACTGTTTGACCAATCTAACCGACCAGAGATGGAAGGAGCAAGGGAATACATGTAGGAGGTCAGCTGCCACACACCTGTCTTTTAATTCACAGTATTCACTAGGCAGCAGCCCAAATACTGACACATTACTCATTACATCAGCTCTGTGTGTGAGGAAATAAAAGTGAAGTGCTGTTTAGACCTCCACTGGCTAAAATCCCAGCTATGTCACTGTGAATGTTAATAATTATCAACAAACGCTTGATCGATATATAATATTGCACATTTTTTATGATTATTACCAAAAACTACATAAACATTATGACTAATTGTTTCATTTACTTCTCTCTGCTAGAGGCCCACCTCACACATTTAGTGCTGGTCATTTTAAAGGAATCTCAAGACTTTATATTTGCTTGCTGTTCCACAAAAATCTTCTTTTACAGAGCAAAGAATCACATTCAATCCCTTATGTATGTTGTTTAAACGTTGCTTAAAAAGGACAGTACAAGAATAATATTTTACCGTTTAGAGTTTTCTTTAAAACCTTATTTTTATAGTTAACATTATGATATTCCAGTTTTTAGTGTAAACATGCCTGGATGATGGAACCAATAAAAATCACTTAAGTTTCCATTTTAGTTACCATGTCTGTTTACATATATGTGCCCACCTAACAAGCAGTTATTAAAACAGACTTTGAATGACTCTTGGTGAGCTGCTGGTATGAGATTTTACCTACACATGGTTTCTTTGCATACGTTGGCATAGTATGTAGGTTTTTGTTCAGTTTATGTGTAGAGGAAGGAAGGTCAGTCACAGTTGCTGAATTCTACCAGCTTTTGAGAACATCAAGACCCCGCAATCCAAATTTTACCTCCCACAATCCAGAGTGGGGGTCTAAGCATCAAGCTTGTATTTTTTTTTATTGCAAAACTCTTGAATAGTTTTTTAAAAATATTTATTTATTTATTTATTTATCTATTTATCTATTTATTAAATACATTTTAAAACTTAAAACTTATTTAAGTTTCCTCAGAGACTCACTGCCCAAGATTTGTACTCAAACCTTGTTTTAAAGGAGCAATAAATCATGAAAATGTGCCTTCACGTCTCAGAGTACTGACTGAGTATGAAGCATTTATGATGTTTTCAACACAGTGCTGAATGAAACAAATGTAAATACTCCCAAATTACCTGGTTTGTAGAGACAGAATGAGTAAAACTATCATCACCACTCACCACTATCATGGTTCAGATCCTACCTCGCTGAGCGTTCATTTAAAGTGTCATGGCTAGGACAGCTGTCCTCTTCGCACTCATTGTCCACCGGAGTTCCCCAAGGCTCGGTACTGGGACCCCTTCTTTTTTCCATTTACACCACCTCACTGGGACCAGTTATCCGCTCGCATGGCTTTTCCTACCATTGCTTGGCTGATGATACTCAGCTCTATCTGTCATTCCCGCCTGATGATGACTCTGCCATCACGGCGCGGATATCTCACTGCCTCTCAGATATATCCTCATGGATGAAGGATCACCACCTACAACTTAACCTCTCAAAGACTGAACTACTGGTCTTCCCCGCAAAACAGTCGGTTCAACACAACCTCACCTTGACGATCGACTCTCTCTCACTTTCTCCGTCAAGGAAACTACCTCTCTCACTCTCTCTCAGCTAGCAGTTCCACTCCAACA
>BRDA01053026.1:1438-13640 GCA_036984385.1 Crenuchus spilurus | reverse complement strand
CACTGAAGCACCCCCAGCCTGCTAAACATGAGTAAGTGAGTTACAAGCCTAGTTTAAATATTTGTTATTAGTTGTGTTTACTAATTATGAGTTCAGACTTTTGAACTTCAGTGTAGGAATGCATACATGCAAGATCACGTTAAAACCAGTAAGACCAGTAAACATACAGGTGTTGGACAATGAAAGTGAAACAGCTGTCATGTTAGTGTGGGAGGTTTCATGGCTAAACTGGACCAGTCTGGTGGCCAATCTTCATTAATGTCACATTGCACCAGTAAGAGCAGAGTGTGAAGGTTCAGTTAGCAGGTAAGAGCACAGTTATATAGTATATTACAATGCACACAACATTATGGTGACATACCAGAGTTCAAAAGAGGACAAATTGTTGCTGCACGTCTTGCTGGCACATCTGTGACCAAGACAGCAAGTCTTTGTGTCTAAATATTATTGAGCCACTTTGGGGTGTTTTGGAGGAGCGAGTCAGGAAACGGTTTCCTCCACCAGCATCACGTAGTGACCTGACCACTATCCTGCAAGAAGAATGGCTTAAAATCCCTCTGACCACTGTGCAGGACTTGTATATGTCATTCCCAAGACGAACTGACGCTGTATTGGCCACAAAAGGAGGCCCAACACCTACTAATCAATTATTGTGGTCTAAAACCAGCTGTTTCACTTTCATTGTCTAACCCCTGTATTTAACATTCATTTTTGGTATTTTCCTGTTAAGGGCTAGTCATGTTTGTTAATAACTTAATCTATATGAGACTATTCAAATAATAATATAACAAAATATTTTTAAAAATTCCTAAAGAGTAAATGACAATAAAGGCCACACAGTGACAACAAATAGCTCATTCATTTTCTGTTAGCCATAGGTTCCCCATACCACACTGTCCATATTTACTAATTCTCCAAGTCTATCTTATTGGAACCTGATTGTTAGTTAGAGTCAGAAGAAGGATTGTGAGATAATGAAATGGGCTCCAGTTCTTTTGATGCTTGAATTTGAATTTATTCCTCACAATATGACAGAACAGTGGAAAAGAACAAGAGGGATTGCACTCCTCATGGAAGGCCTGTGCCATCTCTGCTTGCCATGGTGGAATGGTCAAAGGGAGGATAGCCATGTGCCAATGCCAAGAAGCACATGGAAGAACAAACGGGCCACATGACAATTGGGACTGACGCATCTTGTGGCCTAGCATGCACAGGAGCCTTCATCCACCTTTGTGTTGTGGCCCTGCGGCAGAGCGGAGTGAGAGAGAGGAATGTCTCTACAGGAGGAGGAGTGTGTCACACATTGAAGCTCACAGTGAGGCTGATTAAGGGTGAAGTCCAAGAGGCTGACTCACCTCCAGCACAGAGCGAGCCAGCACACACGTAGGCAAATGAAGAGGGAACAGTCTTATATCAATTCTACAGCAAAGGTGAAATATACAATAGGACTATGATAGAAAATGCATGTCTGAAGTCATGTTAATACTTCACTCAGTTTATTACCTACAATACATTATCAGGTGTATATAAATCACATGCACAACAGATGCATGTTTATAATTACTCACTGGAGCCCATCTGTTGCTGCTGCACACTTTCTCAACACTCCTTTGGCCTGTCATTCTCAGCACAGCAGTGACACGCTGACACTGACATGGTCGCATGAGTTGCTCTGACACAAGGCATGTCAACACATCTGTGTATGCACAGAGCAGTTTGTGTCAGTAATAGTATAGTTTATAGTTACTGATTCTAGCCATAATAAACTGATTAGAGGTGTCAGAGCCATGTATTCAGTGAATTTCTGCCTATTTTGAGGTGCCAGTGAAAGATTCTGTACCATATGTCACATCTTCCCTTGGAGAAACACTGAAAAATCATTGGAGATTTTTGGCTAGAAGCATTTACTGATTTTAATATGTCCCAAATAAGTAGAACTGAGCGCTGAGCTGTGAGGTGAACCTACATAATGGCCCTTTAATGTTATGCAGCCTGGAAAAATGATTTCGACACAAAAATCTAAAAGTATTTACATTTTATTTGTGTTCAGTAGTACATTGTAAGCATGTGTTATTAGATTACAGATCATCCATTAGTTTTACATCATCAGTTCTGCTAAATAAGCTCATTCAGACAAAAATACAGTGAAAATTGGAAAGGTAAATGTAAAGAATCTGATAGAGGTATTTATTAGTGCAACTGTCTTGTTTATATTTCTTCTGAAAGAAAGCTGCTGAATAAAGTTACACTGACCTTGGCTGTGTAAATAACATGTTTTCACCTAATAACTAGTATTTATTAGCATGTATTATTGCAGCTTGCACTGACATTTAATCACTAAACACATTACAAACCCATCTGTCACAGTCACCATAAGGCATCAGAGGAAAGCAAAAAACACCTCTCTAGGTGCTGTTCATCATTCACATGCCAATAATTTTTTGTTCATCTAGAATCCTGCATTTCCCATGCTGGGACAGCCATGTTTATTTGGGATTGTACAGCTACTCTTTTCAAGTGTTCTTGGAAGAAGGCTGGCAGTGTTTTTTTGGCCAGTGCTAAAGTTCTTGACATTATGTCTAGAATCCATTCATCCATCCATTATCACACCCGCTTAATCCTTATCAGGGTCGCGGTTAGTCCCCTACCCCCTCACTGGGCACAGGGCAGGGCATTATACTATACAACTAAGCCCAGGACAGGGCTATGTCTAGAATGCATAAAGTAAAACAAACTGTCCTCGCTGCTCCTGTTACAGGATAATTACCATGTGGACAATGTTGTTATTATTGCTGTTAATGCAATCAAGAGAAGCATGTTTAATGCTTTAATGTCTCTAGAAAAGCCACAAGTGCCTTTTCTGCCTGGTTCTTGAGTTGTCGGTTGTTGTGCCATTCCACTCTACACTACTCGACTGGTTGAGCTGTAATCGCGAGTTGTTGTGGATTTTACACTACATGACTCGTCAGCAACACGGGGTCATGAACTACACAATTCACACATGAGAACTAGCGATGCCATGGAGAAGATACACTATTTTCCAAAATGAACATCAAGAAACAAGCAATGCAAGTCATTACCATGCTGATTTGCAGCAACAAAAGAGAAGAAAAAGGAAAGAATATGGATGAGAAGATAAATGCACGCAGCCAACAGGGACTGTCTGTTCTGCAGACAAACTTGGACGATAGGGGTTAAATTATTTTGTGCCAGTTGCCAGCTGGCAGTAGTTACAGTTATATTACAAACACACTGTCACCAGCTTTATTTCATCTGTCCATTACACTGATCACAGATATAATCAATCACATTATTTCTGCAGTGCAGTCACAATAATAACAGACAGACTGTGTCAGCAGACACGTGGTTCTCTCTCTACATGATCACATTGGTTGTAGGTAGTTTCTGCTCTTGACACATCTGGATCTCAGATATTCAGCATGTCAAATATTTCCCGGGTGTCTGTGACTGGTTGGCGATCACTCAGCAGTTCAAACCACACGAGTAAATCCCCAATTTGCCTCCGAGCAGAGGTTTTTGCCTGTGATCTACAAAAAAACTGTTGGCAACTGGAAAACTGGGCTAAAATTGTGTAGTGTGAACAAGCATCGACCCTTTTTCTTAAAACACAATTTCTAATGTGTTGTCAAATTTATTTTGACATGTAAAAAATGTGATCTAATAAATCCAAACATTTGTCAAATCTAATCTAGTCCAGTATTTTTATGAAGTATGAAGAGAAATATACTTCACATCAAGTTAGGCTAAGTCCTGACTCTTTAAAGTGGTGGTCTGTTTTGGATAGCTATGCACAGCGTGTACTCTTATTCAGATTTTAATGAGACATTTCTGAATGTATACTTAACAGTGCTTGATTGGGTGAAGTTATTTAAAACAGGTTTATCCCAAAAAAGCAACAGTCAATTGCAGCAAGACAGATAGCAGGGAATGCAGATTTTGGAGCATAAAAACAGTGCAGCATTCCTATCTATTTCACAACATTTGAGGCTTGAAGGACCTTTTTAGTCAAATGGTTGGACCTTCTGTTCAGAGGAACGCCAATTTGCTTGAGGACCGAGGGGTCTTCTAAGGTGTGCCAAATATAAAACTGAAAAGAATGAAAGCACTACCAATTAAAGTTAGAGCCCTTGCAATTACAAGTCATATTATCTTTTTACACATAAAAATAAAAACATTCCAAGACTTTGCCATGACTGCCACTTTTGGACATGACGGGCATGAAACCTGCTTCTTGTAAAATATACTTTGCTAGAGCTTTTTCTGATCTTGTAGTCTTGATCCAAACCCACATATAAGCCTAAAAAATTCTGCCTAATTCTTTCCCAACCCACTGACACAAGTTTTGAATTTTAATCAAACCCAAGTTAGACCTCCACTTGAAGAGCTAGTAAAGTGCAACATTCCTAATGAAAGTTCCTGTTAACAACAGTGACATCTACCAATTGATCATTTATAAATCCAACTGCCTAATTAAAGATCCTAAATTTAGTCTAAAATAAACTCTATTATAAAAACATTCATAAATGCATGGCACAAATTATGCTGGCTTTGGTGACCTTGCTGTGTCTCACTGACACAACTCAAGTAAAAATGTTCAAGAGGAAAAATACATTTGGGTGAAAATCTAAAGCTTGAACCATTCCCTAATAACAATGTGAGAAACAACACCTGAAACTTAACCAAACGACTCTTCAACACTTGGATCTGTCCAGTTTTAAACCCTGTAGTTTGCCTCTGACTATTGACCTTTTTGGGCTTTCTTCAGTTCAGAAAATTATGTTCCAAACAGGATCTCACTGAACTCCTCTACCAAGAGAATGATAGTGCTCTTTCTCACCACTACAGGGGTTCTTGTAGGTGCTGTGAAACGTATTTTTTTTTAGCTGCTGGGCTGAGGAGCAATTTAACAGAGACAAACTGTACTGACACAGGCTTCATTGCGTCTTTGTCCAGCTTTGGAGCCCAGAAGTATGCATCTTCCTTGTCTCTTGGACATGGAAGGCACAGCATAACCAGTGTCCATTGCTGGAGCTGTAATTACATGGTCACTGAGACTATAACTCTATTCAAGCCTGTAACTTGAGTAATCAAATCAGGCAGCCGTGATCTGGTGGTTAGGGATCTGGTCTTGTGACCGGAAGGTAGCCGGTTCAATCCCTGGGCAGCTCATGACTAAAGCAAGGCACCCCAACTGTTCCCCGGACGCCCAACGCTTTGGGCACATGTTGTCACAGTCTAGTGTGTTCACTACTGTCAAATCACATGTGCAAAAATGGAATCTAATTCAATTTAAATGACTACCAATGAGATTTACAACTATAATTAATGGTGTGCAATATACCAGTTCATCAAGTGTACCTGAGGTGGTTGTTTCTTCTCATGCCACTTAAGACAATGATTCCCTCAGAAAAAAACTTGGAACTTAGTTCCCAAAACAAGTCATTAGGCTTCAATTCTTCATGCCTAAAACTTACAGCTTGAATGGCCTGTAATGTTTATCAAATTCCAGCAGTGTCTGATGAGTGCAGGTATAACAAGTGCTTCAGATGCATGTAAGAGATGGATGGATTGAGAAGTCCAGACACAAGTACATTTGGAACATTTAGCTTCAGATAAGCAGCTGTGTGCTTAAGCTTGCCTCTATCTTGCTGGCATTAGAAAGCAATACTGGCATCTGTCTGCATACTGTTTTTAATATTTTTGCCCAATAAAAATGATGGATTTATTTCAGTTCTTGAATTTGGTTCTTTTCGATTTTTGATTTTTGAATTTTGATTTCCCCAAATAAGTCTTGTAGTTAGTTAGAATGAATGTACGTATGTATTTTAATAAGTTGGTTTGACATCATAACATGAGTTTAATTGATGATTATTGATTGATCATTAGTTTATATTTGTGCATAAAACAAATGACACAAGACAATAAAATAGAAATATGTATTAAGATTAATGTATGTTACACTGTTATCAATATTTAATTAAAAAATGAAATAAAATGATGAAAATGTCTAAAATGAATGATGTATGTCACATTAATGTTTTGTGTGTTTAATGTGAGTGTTTTTGGCTACACACACAGAAACATTTCTTCTGGTAAATACAGCTAAGCGGCTGTATTCTGGCTTCATCATAAGTGTAGATTAGTAAAGGTTTTGCTTGTAGTTTGTTGTCTTCTTCTATTTCACCACTAAACTGTAACTGTGCTGGTGAATCTGTGTTTTGCTAGTGAGGAAAGCACAATTCTAAATGTAAAAAAAAACAGTTCCATTAAAATAACATAGTTTGTTATTAAAAATATATAAATAAAAATGTAATAAATTATCTACTTACATTGAAAGTGTGTTTTTGACATTTTTGGGCCAAATCATTTTGTTTGCTGAATATTCTGTGCATCCCTAATATATAAAATATAAATTAAAGCACACCATACTGGACCAGCAAAAGTGTATTCATATAAAATTTGACCACACTGTTCACATCTAAATGTAATCCAGAGATGCCAGCATGGGACTGAAAGGTTGTTAGTTCAATCTCAAAGTTCAATTCATAAAGAGGGGTGTGAATGAACAGCGCTATCCTTAACATCTCCAGCTGAAGTGCCCTTGAGTAAGGCACCTACCACCAAACTACCCTCACGGTGGCTGATGTGGCTGTCCGCCACTCTGGGTGTCATGCGTGCACTGTGGGCATTGCTGACAAGTGTGTATGTTTGTGCTTAATATCACGGCAAGCTTACAAGCAGAAAAGACGAAGAGGGATTAATAAAAGACACTGCTTCTTCTTCTTCAGACTACAAAGCTCTTAATTTTCACTGCAAACATTCCACAGTGAACTATAGAAGTGTGCTGCTTGAATCATCCTCACTGTAATGTAAAGAGAACATTTTGAGAGCTATGTGGCCTGTGTTGTTGTTATTGGAGCACAATGCAGGTGTATATGTGGATGAGTCTAGAGTCCCTGCTTTTCAATACACTTTGTCCATCAACCAACAAGCTTCATATTCCCTCATTAAAATGTTTTTGGCTGAGCTGTGAGCCACAAATGCACCATTGTCTTTACCTCTTCATCAGACATCAATCTCCTTTTTTTTTTTTTTTTTTTTGGTAAACTGAAAACTGATTAAAATAAACTTGTACAGAAAGTGCTGATAAGACATTGTGGCCAACAGAACTTTTAATATAACTAGAGTGCAGGTCATTTTCGACTCTCGTACAGGCAGGTGTAAAAACTCCTCACATGCAAATCCCTCACTGATTACAATACAGGACCTGTACTGATTGAGAAAGTACATGTAGATACTTGTGTGCTTGAGCTGTCACTCAGGAAGGGGTTAATAATCTTTACAGCATTGTTTCAGAAGACCCTTATAGAAGATATACATGCAGCTGCATTACAATGACTCTATTGTGCTTTTTGAAGGCTATAGCTATAAAGGATGGGACAGACGGGTTCTATTTTAATTTTCATCTTTTCATTTAATTGTACATTAAATATTATCAGTGATAAGTGACTGGAAAGAATGTTGATACACATATGGAGTCCAGTAGTCTTAACCTGTAATATTTGCTCTGTTTCTCACCTCAATGTCACATGATTTTTGCTCCTGGCTTTACTGCTTTCTGACAAATATAAAGAGTTGACCATTTGTTAGGTTGATAGCCCCATTATTGGTCACTGGGTAAATGTGATACTTAAAACTGCAGTTAAATTTGATGGTTGATTAGCTATAATTAATAAGCAATCGCAAATTAGCCAATTTTCACCAAAAATGTTTTTCACTCCATACAATTACTAAACATTTTTTTGCAAGTACTGTTCCCCAGAATAAATTATTATACTTAGAGATCAGTATCAGGTTGATATCAGCAGACATGGGAGGAAACATAAAAATGTATCAGATCTAAAGTTTCTGTAACTAATCTTTAACAAAAAGTTACAGAATGTAGCTACAAGATTTTATTGTATTGGCTTAAAGTGAAAATGATACACTGACCAGTTTGCTAGCACACTTAGGAATTTGACCTCCACATTTAACTTCTAAACTCTAAAATGCATTGAAGGTGTTCTAGGGTCTTGTTGGCCAAATATCTCACCAAGACATCTTGTTGGGTTTTGTTTTACTGTACCACCTGTTGGAATACCCATCTATTCTGCCTACAGCAGTTCAGCTCCACTCAGTGTGATAAGTCTGGTCTGGTGGTTAGGGATCTGGTCTGACCGGAAGGTTGCCGGTTCGATCCCCTGGCAGGTCATGTCTGAAGTACCCTTGAGCAAGACACCTAACCTAGGGTGACCAGACGTCCTCTTTTTCCCGGACATGTCCTACTTTTGAGACCTAAAATAATGTCCGGGGGGATTTTCAAAATCGTCCGGAATTTTGTTCGACTGCCTCAAACATAATACATGTACAGTGCATTGTGATTAGAATTGCCACTCCGTTCCATTCCACTCCATTCCAGGTTTCTCTGTATCGCAAATTAGTCACGCCTTTCTCCTCAAATCTATCTACTTTGCATTGTGAAGAAGAAAACGTGGGCTTGCCCGTCTACCCCGGAGTGTTTACAAGCGAAAGCACATTAGTGTCCGCAGGTTCTACGGCAATGCCGAAACGAAAGTGTACGTTTACGGAGGAGTTAAAGAAAAAATTCCCGTGCTTTCGCCAGGGTCGTGATACGTATGAGGCAGAGTACTTGACGTGTAAGGCAGGCACTTATGTGTCTGTGGCAAATAAAGGTGCCAACGATCTGCAGGTGCACGTCAATTCAACAAAGCGAGGCGAGAGCTCTTCGGCTAAAGTTACAGATTTCTTTGTGACAAAGAAATTATACTTTTTTTTTACTTAGTCTTTCACTATTACACTCAAAACATGTCAGTGTATGTTTTTGTTAGTGTACTATGTTGTTTTGTGCTGTTCAGTATTATCATATCAATGTCAATGTCATATTGACATTGTTGTCATATCATACACCGATAACCGATAATAATAATTAAAAAAAAGTGTCCTTTTCAGAAACCCAAATCTGGTCACCCTACCTAACCCCCCTGCATTTCAAGGTATATTTTGAATAAACAATGCTGTTTACTTTCTCATATACACACACATGAGCCAAAGCAACTGACTACTAACAGATGAATGTCAGGCTGGGGGCGAGGAAGAGAGGTCACAGATACATGCAGATTAAGATATGTGAGCTTTACTAGTAACACAAGGGAGATTCAAAGAGGTAAGCCAATAAACAGTCCACGGTCAATAATCTAACAAGGCATAAACATATAACCGAGGGAACACAACGAGCTAAATACAGAGAATGTAATACTACAACACAGACTGAAAAGAGATACTACACAGAACAGTTATAATATAACAGACTGAAGCTAAGCAAAGCTAAACAACAGATCAGAGACGGTAAGAGCAAGGTCAGAATAAAAAATAGAAGCTGGGTCAAACCACAAAAAGGCATACAAGGAAAACCTCTCAGTAAGTATTTATGGCAAATACAATACTTCACAAAGAGCCCGAGTGAGAGAACAGGATAAATAGGGAAGATAATGAGCATCAACAATTGACAGCTGGGAAAGAGTCACATGACTAAAGGGGTCCTAAGGGAATTCTGGGTAATGGAGTTTGGGAACATGCGATGGAACTACAGAGAGGTGAAAGGGAAGGATTGGACTACAAGTGATTATGGGAAATGTAAATAAGGAACAATATGTGAGTAAAAAAGACAGGATGTGGAAGAGGGAAGCTTGACAATGACGTGAATAACATTGATTACTTTGTAACAACTACGCCTGTGAAAGTCTGGGACACATTTAACATTAAGAAAACAGTCAATAGTCATAGTCTAGTGTTGGATGCCGGAGAAATGGGCAGGCACGAAGACACAAGAGTCTCTGACTGCCAGCTGTCTTCAAATTCCACAGATTTCAATCCCACTGAGAATCTGTGAAATGTGCTGGAACAACAAGTCTGATCCATATTGGCTTCAGTAAACTAGTAAATGAGTAACTAAACTAATAACTAAGTTTACTAACTTACTGTATTTACCATGCTTTAAGTATATGGTATTTGAAAATAGATGAATGACTGTAAGTGGTTGAACTCTGAGATAATTATGTTTGGCTTCTGCTTCGAGTTAGACAGATAGAACCTTAGAAGGAAGGAGCTGTTCTAAGAAATGGAGGAAAGATCCTTTTGATGGTGGGCACAAAAATGTCACCGGAACCAGAATGTAGATACAGTGGATTCTCGGTTATTGACCTGGTTATTGTACAATTCGGTTATCATCTACTCTTTTTGGGAAAATTTTGTCCCAGTTATCGTTCATCCGCCTGGTTTTTGTCAACATGCCCATGTGACTCGCTGCTAATTTTGCGAAAACAAAGCATCCACCCATGTGTTCATTGTTCATTCTGATTTAGTTTCTCATTGTTTCTCGTTAATAACACTAAAAACAAACTGAAACACATTCCACTAAAGCGACAGCGAGAACAGGTGTACAAAACAAAACCTGGGCTGAACCACACCAGCACTCTCTAAAACAGAGCGTAAACCTGTAAGAGTGATGTTAAATGTTCATTTATCCATTTCATTAGTCTTTTGTATTTATTTCTCACTGTATAAAATGTGTTTTTGTTCATATTTTTGAGTGTCTGGTACAGATTAATAGGATTTACATGATTTCTTATGGGAAATACTGCTTCAGTTATCATTAGTTTCGGTTATCATCAGACACTTTATAACAGGATAATGATGAAAACCAAGGTCACAGTCTGTTGTATAACTTTATTTATTCCATAACAGCATTTGTTATAATGTTTGATATTGTTTTTTTTCACCCACCCTTACTTCTGCTAAACACACATTCTGTCTTTTATTTCTCTTTATATACTGTATTCTAAGCTACATATTTAGAAATTGTACTGTCAGGCCAGATTCTCCTGAAGACTATATATTGTCAGAGGGATGGCATTTAGAGAAACATCTAACCCCTATACTATGTGCCATTTCACATTGCGTACCCTTGCAGAACCAATCATTCTACATCTGCTGAGTAGGGCAGCACTGGTCAGTTCATGTAGAGTTCAAGTACAGTGACCCATTTTTTCTCCTGGGCCAAATATTAAGACATAACATTAAGTACTGGAGCACATGTGCACACATGCAATGAAAATGCAATAAGACTGCATAGTTTAGTATTCAAACAGTATGATGTTGTTGTTAATGTGGAAGGAAATTAGAGATTTTCAACCTAGTCTGTTGCATCTGTATCAGACAGTCAGTTAACGCCATAATGCTGCCTTCAAGTCCTGCTAGAAATACTGTAATTAGATGAGCATATGTGAACGCCACCGCAATGTCATATTTCCTTGTGAGAAACTTGATGAGCCACCACTTTCCAAGTTTGGGGCATCAGTATCAAAACATAAAGTCAGCTGACACTATAGATGCTTTCATATTTTATACTCATTAAGTGGTTGTTTTGTTAACTGCAGTATATGTTTGTACACATTTTGCGCACAACTTGCATAAGAATAAGAACAAAACTAGGCAGAAGTATCCAGGAACCTGTTGTCTCATGGCCACTATCAGTGTCACATTGATTTTTTGCACAGGTATTATGTTGTGTTACCCACACCTACTTCTCAGTAACTGAATATATACATTCAATCCATTTTTCCTCAATCAAAAAGCATTTAAATGTACATCATGTTATGATGTACACTTATGAATTGTACAGTTCAACAATCCACAGTGCTCATTACAGTGAAATGCTCACTGAAGAGATGGAGTCTTCTAACAAAACACAGAGGACATCTGTCCAAGGATGTTGTGTTGTTATATGACTATGCACATCCGCACAGGCTGCCCACACTGCTGAAACTCTCCAAACACATTTTTTGGAGTTAAAGCTCCTCCTTATAGTCATTCCCCATGATTGTTCCCCATTTGTGTATCACCTGTTTGGTCTCACGAAAGAAGCCATAAGAGGGCGAAGATGAAGAAGTGAAAACAGAGGTGCATTTGTGGCTCACAGCTCAGCCAAAAACATTTTAATGAGGGAATATGAAGCTTATTGATAGATGGACAAAGTGTTTCAAAAATATTGCAGATTAAGCCAAAAATAATGTATACAAACTACCGCTCAAAAGTTTGGGCGTTATAAAAACTTTGTGAAACA
>BRDA01053024.1:0-28278 GCA_036984385.1 Crenuchus spilurus | reverse complement strand
CTCCAATGTGGGCAGTAGAGTAGGGCATCTGAAGCAGGTCACAGTAGTTGGTTGTTGGTGGGCAGCTGATCCAGGGAAGCATCATGCAGAGAATAGTGATCAATCTTCCATCAGCCTTAGACCGGACCGGTGGGCAGTCACTCACTTGGAAAAAGACAAAAATTGAATTTGTTCTGTTTGGATTTATAGAGCACAGGGATTATGAGACATATCAGAGTGTTGCTATTGACTCTGGCAGAACTATCTAGAACAGCCTACTTAAAAGGAGAGAGCCAGAAGGTAAACAGGCATGGGAGCTCCCCAAGACACTGGCGTCCCGCTGCTCACTGTCAACAAACCTGAGTGATTGCGAGAGCAGCGGTATGACAGCCCCAGCATCTCAGTTCACTATAAATCCCTACGCCAGTGCACCCCTGGATCTACAACCTTTCTGTAATGTAAAGTATTAAGTACCATATAAAACCAGCATTATGGGCTGCAACCCAAAGCTTGTTTATTATTCAGTGTATAAGTTGTTTCTTCTGTCTAGACCTTATTGAAGTTGCGCCTTCCAATCGTCAACAATTGTGAAATTATGCATTTTTTTACTTTTATTTATTCAAAACTGTTTGGAATAAACATAAAAATGTTCAGTTGGGTTGTTCTGTATAATGGTAACATAACAGTTCATGAGTTTTGGATCTTTTAACAGCTTGTAAATGTTGGCACCTTCTCACAAAAAGAACCTGAAGAACATGGATGGCATTGTTGGTGGGTTTTTTTTTTGTTGTTGTTCTCTTTTGGTGGGAACATAATGAAAAACTGGTTCTTTACTCATTTTTCAAAAACTTTCTTTATACAACCATAAAAGACTAAAGCTGTATTGGTAGCCTCAGGGTTGAACGTAAACACACCTGTGAAGGCTCTTCGTTTGATGGATCATCAAGTGCATAGTGACCTTTATGATGGAGCAGATTATTTTCAAATTATTTTCAGTCACCTAAGGGCTGCAAAAAGCCATAAATGCACTTTAACCTAAAAAAAAATCCATTCCAACTGTCAAAACAGTATTATATGGTAGTATATTTCTGCTTAAATATGACTTAAAAGTTCTTAAAGTAGATAAAAAAGAGCCCTGTTAGATAAATAACGTTATCAGATTAGCCTTGGTCATTTATTTATTGAGCTAAATTATGCAGTATTACATCTGTGAGGAGCAAATGAAGGTGAACCATTGCTTACAGTATCTGATGTGCAGTAATAACATTGCCAATAACTGTTGATCAGTCCTGCACATTAGCTTAGAGGTGTTTTAGCCCATTTTTGCATACAGAACACTGTCAGGTCTGGCATGTTGGTGGGTTTCTGTTTGCTTCAGGTTCTTCCACAATATTTCAATTAAAACCATAAATTAGACTTGGCCATTCTAAAACATTAACTTTATTCTTCTTTCCAATTCTTCTTCAGAACGACGTGTAATGCTTACGGTTGATGTGTTGCTGCATGATCCACATTCTATTGAAATTAGCATTAATTGTACCAAGCTTCTTAGCCCCTATGCAGCTCAGATCATGATACTACCACCACCATGTTTCACAGACATAATGTTCTTTTGCACGACTGCAGTGGTTTCCTTTCTCCAGACATAACAATTCTCATGTCAAGGCTAAAAAATTCTGTTTGGGTTTCATCTGTTTCAAAATAGGACAAAGTAAATAATAATTTAATGCATTCATTAAGCAAGTGAACTCAGATTTTTTTTCAACTTCTCTGTAAGACTGACTAGCACAAGCTAGCATTACTAGTAGGTTACGTCCGATGTAACGGTCTGCTTCTGGCTCAGATGTAGAGAGAATGTAAAATAAAATCAATAAAAGCTGAAAGAAAGTAGTTTAGTGGGTGTCTGGGTCAAACAATAATAAACCTGTCCTTTAACAGTAATCAGTCCCAATTGTGTATGAGTAAGCCTGTGGGGTGAGAATGAAACATGCAATGACTGACTGAACTGCTGCCAATAACAGTGCATCATTGTGTTGTCAAAGACTTTCATCTGCAGATTACAGTGTGTTATCCAATCTAGACGTCTGTTTTCAAGGTTGGTTTCACGTATTATATGAAGCTTTTATTATGCCTCATATGAGTATTGACTAGCTAAATTAAATACAAAAATGTTTAATATATTTGCTATTTAAATAAAAAGGACAAACTTATCAGTTCAGTTTGACATTTTTCAGAGATATCTTCCAGATTCAGTAGTGTTTAGAGCAAAACTCAAGTAATTTCATTTAAATTAATTTTAGCCTTATTAGAGCAGCCAGTTGTCCGTTTAGAGAGGTTAAAACACGGACACACTGGGAGGCAGAAGTGCTGTTTCTCTAAACATCTGAAAACCCTACCAGCTCAGTGTTTGTTAGACAAACAATAAAAATTAAGCTGACATGTTGCTGACATCATTTGTTGACCTTAATACAGAATCTGCCAAGCAAATTCTAAACAAAGGATGTTTTAAAAAAGAGCTTCTCAGTTCACGGACTGATATTTGACTCTTAAATAAGTAGCGACACTGTAAAATCATTTTATTAACTAAGTCATGGACTTGTTTTGGTTTGTCTCCAGTTTCCTAAAATATTTAAGTAATTAAACTGATCTTAAAAATTGTGAATTGGCAATGGGAAAGTTGAAAATGGGAAATTCCTCATGGCAATAGGAAAGTAAACATTAAATAAAATATTGGCTATAGTCTCTTTAACTGGTAATGTACCAGGTAATGCAAGAACATTGACATATTTTAATAGGATTTTTCATAATTGCATATGTCATTAGAAAACTGACTGGATGTTTCTTTAAGGAATTAAAAATGTTTTTTGTCCTCTAAAAACTTTTGGTGGCTTATTTTGAAAAGTCTATTTATTGTATTACTATTATAAAAAATTAAATATAAAAAATCCTATACTGTCATATCTATTAAAGTAATCCTACAATACTATTGAATAGTATAGCTCTATACCATAGTATCTTTACTGATATTTCAATTACAATGTTTAATACCCTGCGCTACAATATACCATACCATATTATATTATACTACTACACTATACTGTGATACACAACACTAACTGTACTATATTATATTATACTATACTATACGACACTATACTGTATTATAAACTATACTACACGATACTATATTATACTATACTACACTATACTCTATTATAAAATATACTACATTACTACACTACACTAAACTACACTACATTGCACTATGCTACACTATATTACACTACACACTATACTACACTACACTATACTGTATTATAAGATTTACTACATTACTACACTACACTATACTACACTACATTGCACTATGCTACACTATATTACACTACACACTATACTACACTACACTATACTGTATTATAAAATATACTCCACTACTACACTATACATTATACTATACTATACTACACTATACTACACTACATTGCACTATGCTACACTATATTACACTACACACTATACTACACTACACTATACTGTATTATAAAATATACCCCACTACTACACTACACTATACATTATACTATACTACACTATACTACATATTATGCTACACTATACTATACCGCACTACCCTGTACTATACAATACTCTTCTACACTTCACTGCACTATACTATACTACACTATACTATTCTACACTACACTATACTGTTCTACACTACACTATACTACACTATACTACACTGCACTATACTATACTATACTACACTATACTATATTACACTACACTAATAGCATACAATATGACTAGCCCCAAAGAACCTTTTGTGGCGCTTTTATTTTAATAGAGTATATCTGTAGTAATAAGTATTAGAGATCTTCCAGTACAGGGGTAGCACATTTTTTCTTTATCCCTCTGAATTGATAACATAAAAAATGGATTTGATAGAGCTGAAGAATCAGTTCAATGCATAGTCTGAATTGGTCAAGATCATCTAGAAGAATCAGGTCTTTTGAAGTTGACTCGCCATCATTCACTAAAGCATGCTAGTGTTACAGCAGCTGAATGACCAGCAAAACTGACAACTAGTTCATTTGTTTGTCTGTCAGTACAGTACCTGGACTCTGCTCAGACAGCGAACTTGCCCAAGTGTGTGGGTGATGATGGTAGGTGAGTGGACAGTGCAGTTAGAGAGATTTTATTTTAATTAGCCGCCTGATCTCTGTGCAGAATCGGTGGAGAATGGCCCCAGTAGTTTAAAAAGTGGACTCGTTCCACTGCACCACTTTATGAGCTTGTTTTTTGTGGGTTTGGAGTTGAGAAGCTCGAGTACGAGAAACCCCTAGTTGATCTGATTCATAACTGTATGTGTCTTGAGCAGTTTGGTGGCTGGGTTTGAAGACCCCCAGAGGACCCAGAGCCAGCTGGTGCCTTCGGACGCTTTATCTGGCTTTCGCCTGTGTGTGTGTGTGTGTGTGTGTGTGTGTGTGTGTGTGTGTGCTGAACAGTAATCTCGCTCAGATGGCAGGGAAACGTCGTGTTTGAACAAAGAGTTTGGTTGGCGAGGGAAAAGCTCCCTGGTGGATGAGTGTACGATTAAAGTTCCTCTCTCTCTCTCTCTCTCTGATCTCTTGCGGGTGATCAGGGGGGAATACGCTTACACAGAAGAAAGGGAACAGGGGTGACTTTTGGCGTGGGGCAGGGAGGAAAGAACAGACAGTAAAGGGAAGGAGAGGCCCAGTAGTGAGGTTTTTTCTTCAGTCTGAAAGTGTTGCCAAGTCTCGCTGGAGCCGTAACACTATGGCTGTGTTTCTGAGCTATAAGGCTACTCTGTAAGAGAGCCTCGGTGAGACATTAGTCAAGTGACAGTATATCAGCACTGAAATCTACTGAAAGTATAAGAAAATCCAGATTTAAATCTGACCGCTTATAACAAAGCGGCAAGTCTGCACTCAGGTTTTGTAAGCTGTCATAAACGTGAAGGTGAGAAGATATTTATGCATATTAGGACATAAATATACATGTTAGACACTTTATGTAGGCGCATAAATGCCTACACAAGAGACACAATCAGATAACAGCTTAAAATGGCAAGAACATGAGGAAACTGTTGTTCATCCAGTAATGAGTCACACAAGTCATCAAGTTTGTATTTAACCTCATGTTACTAATTAATTCTGTAACCCAACATTCACCTGCACGCAGCTTCAGTACCTATATCTGATGTCCATTTTAGCTCCACTGAGCATACAGGTGCACAGACTGTAGTCCATCTGTTTCTCTGTATACTTTATTATCCTCCTTTCACCTGTTCTTCAATGATCAGGATCCTCACAGAGCAAGTGGATCATTCTCAGTGACACTGATGTGGTGGTGGTGTGTTAGTGTGGGTTGCATTGATCAGGCACAGCAGAGCTGCTGGATATTTTAAACACACACTGTCTCTCTGTCTCTCTCTGTATCTCTCTTTGTCTCTCTCTCCATCTCTTTCTCTCTCTCTCTCTGTCTCTCTCTCTGTCTCTCTCTGTGTCTCTGTCTCTGTCTCTCTCTTTGTCTCTCTCTCCATCTCTTTCTCTCTCTCTCTCTCTGTCTCTCTCTGTGCCTCTCTGTGTCTCTCTCTCTGTGTCTCTGTCTCTCTCTGTCTCTCTCTCTGTCTCTCTCTCCATCTCTCTCTCTCTCTCTCTCTCTCTCTCTCTGTCTCTCTCTCTCTCTCTCTCTGTCTCTCTCTCTCTCTCTGTCTGTCTCTCTCTCTCTCTGTCTGTCTCTCTCTCTGTCTCTCTCTCTCTCTGTCTTTCTCTCTCTCTCTCTTTGTATCACTCTCTCTCTCTCTCTTTGTATCACTCTCTCTCTCTCTGTATCTCTCTCTGTCTGTCTGTCTCTCTCTCTCTGTCTCTGTCTCTCTCTCTCTGTCTGTCTCTCTCTCTGTCTCTCTGTCTCTCTCTCTCTGTCTCTGTGTCTCTCTCTGTCTGTCTGTCTGTCTCTCTCTCTCTGTCTCTGTGTCTCTCTTTCTCTTGCTTTCTCTGTTTTCTCTGTTTCTCTCTCTCTCTCTGTCTCTCTCTCTCAGACTCTGTATTCACACAGGTGTTGTTGATTGGTGATCTGTGTCTTGCTGGTTTTGGTCTGAAGAAATGTAATTGACCTGTTCTCGGGTGGTAAGTCTACTCTCAACAGGGGCCCATAGGCATGTATTGAGAATTCATTTAATGTTATTTATTTTGTGCATGTTTGGTATCATGCTGGGTATTCTGAGATGTTGTCTTATGTTGGACAGGTTCATGAAGATTGTTTCTTTATCATCTTTGATGGCCCTTTTGGGTTGAGGTTTTGTTATTCTTGATGACAGATGGATTTTTTTGGTTTCTCAGTTGCCAAAAGAGGGGCGTGCCTACGATTTAATGACAAAGATTACCTCTAGTGAACACTGGGGGGTATGGGCTTGACGAGCATTTTACTTTCACTGTTAAAGAAGCTCAGTAACTGGGACCTAGTAACGACCCCAGGGCCAAGTGTGTTGTAATGATATTATGGGGCAGCTATCCACCTCATTTTCCATGTGACCTCTGGCTGAAATCCAGTTTGGAAAAGAATTTCCATTAATAACTGTCAAAGACTGTGAGATTACTCTTTTTATGTTCCATTGATTGTCTGTGAGCTGTTTTGGGACAGCTGAGTGAAGCTGACAGTATGGCAAAAAACCAGAACGTTACAAGTGTAAACAAACCACAACAAATATATAAAGAGAGGTCATAAATGTGCCTGTAATTACTGCTGAAAAATTATTATCCATACCTGCAAAACTCCAGGAGACACCATTTAACACTTTTGGTAATTTCACCAATTAATCCCCTGATTAGATAGTGATAGAAATCAAATGAGTGGATGTGTGTTATCTGGCAACCCAGCTCAGAGGCTGAGGTCAGCATGTCATCACTCATCACTGTATGTACCCTTTTTTTGCTGAAGATGAAACAGGTGTTGACTTGTTGTATGTTTTCTAAAGCCTAATATGGTTACTGCCATTTACTGGTGGACGGCCATGTCTTGTTAGGTTTGCAGTTGTAGAATACTTTTTCCATTTCTGAATGATGGATTGAACAGTGCTGCTCCTTGGAATGCTTAAAGCTTGGGATATATTTTTATAACCCAACTGCTTTAAACTTCTCCACAACTTTATCTCTGACCTGTCTGGTGAGGTCCTTGGTCTTCATGATGCTGTTTGTTCACTAGTGTTCTCTAACAAACGTTCACTAGTGTTCTCTAACAAACCACTGAGGCCTTCACAGAACAGGTGTATTTATACTGAGACTAAATTACACACAGCTGGACTCTTATTAACTCATTAAGTGACTTCTGAAGGTAATTGATTGCACTGGAGTTTGTTTAGAGGTATCAGAGTACAGGGGGCTGAATACTTTTGAACGTCACACTTTTAAGATTTTTATTTGAATAAAATATTGAAAACCATGTATCATTTTCATTCCACTTCACAATTATGTGCTACTTTGTGTTGGTCTATCATTTAAAATCTCAATAAAATACATTTAATTTTGTGGTAGTAAGGTGACAAAATGTGAAAGTTCAAGGGGTATGAATACTTTACAATACTGAATACTTTTGCAAGCCACTGTACACGTTTTGAGCACATCTTGCTTGAATTGTTAGTGGCCCTGAATCTGAAGCTTGACATGAGACATGGCTTCCTCGAGGCCATATTCAAGGCTATATCCATCCCAAGCACTACCTAAGGCCTTACATACACATTATATGTACAAGTGTATGTGCTTCCATATATTGCTGTGGTTTTGTGGTTAAGGAACCAGCCTTGTGACTCGAAGGTTGCCAGTTTGATCCACTGAACCAACAAGACTCAACTGATGTGCCCTTGGCATTGTGGATAGGACTGCCCATCACTCTGGCCAAGTGTGCTCAATATCCCTATATAACTATATTCAAGGTTAATAGATGGCTTAAATGTGGTGTGTGCAAGCACACTGGTCATTGTTTCACTTTCACTTTCACTTCATGTGTGTGCTGTGAGGATATGTGTGTGTATGCGAGTGTGTGTTTCAGACTGTCACCCTCACTCTCTGAGATAATGACCACCCACCAAGGAAGACCAGCCCTAGACAGACTTGAGGGAGCCCACAATATGAGCCCCCACTGGGCCAATTACCTCTAACAGCTAGAAAACGGAGGAGCAGGATGAGTCTTTTCTCAGAAGCACTCCCTCTTTGTGACATTTGTCCATTTCTCAGGCTCTCTGATTGTCAAAGTGCCACAGCTGCGACATTTGATTTGAAAAGATAGAACGTGCTTTGTTGGTGAATTATTTGAAGGCCGAGGAAAAACTTTCCAGCATTATTTATATTTCTCAAGACACGTTACGGCTTTTAAAGCCTACTGACGTACGTATGGTTGGTTTTTATTCATCTATGCACACAAATCGATGCATCAGAGGATTTTATAGACAAAGTGTTTTACGGCTCAAGTCTGATCTGTGGCATCAAAATAAAGGTCTTGATATCAACTCTCGACATCATTGTGACTTGGCCTTTTCTCTTGAGACCAGTTGAGTTCAGGAAAAACAGAAACTTTTATTTCTACAGGCTAAATCTAATCTGGCTTCCAAAAGTCAGTAGGCAGAGTTGGAATAAGACAGGTTAAAGGCTAAAGGTATTACATTTATACATTTATTACAGTATCTATCATTTATAATGACTTTGGAGGGACTATAAACCAATTTCTGTTTTGGTCTTGACTACAGTCAGTTCAGCTCTAATGGTCTACACTACAAAAAAAAAAAAAAAAAAAAAAATTATTGGCTAGCCCCTCCCATTATCTCCACCTGTGTCTCACCTTAACACTGAGCATAATGATCAGCACAGATTGAGTTAATGTATGGTCTTTTTTAATTATTACATGTTATATTTATATTATCTTATGATCAGTAATTTGTAGAAGATTTTATGGTAACTATAATAACTTTCATTAATAAGCCATTAACTAATGATTAATAACTGTGAACAAATAATTACTTCTTGAGAATTTGAACATGAAATTTTTTTATAAATGACAGTTCATGTAATTACTAATGATTGTATTCATTTTTGCAAATGTTAATAAATCATTAGTAAATCATGTGTTAATGAAATTATCATGAACTAATAATTTGTTCAGTTATTAATCATTAGTTCAGGAGTTATTAATGAAAGTTATTGTAAAGTGTTACTGATTTTATTTATTTCAAATGTTATTTCCCACCATAATCCATAGATTTTGCATGTTTTCATCAGTTTGGTTCCCTTACAGAAATATCTAGGTTCTACCATCATGGTGGTTTTCAAAATCCAATATTTACTGTATCAGTGGTAAAAAAAATTATATGTATACATATACATTTAATGTTATGTATACGTATACATTTAAATAAAAGAAAGCATGCTTTTATAATATAACATGTTTTTTGCAATAACAAATGATTGTAATTCTAATTACGTCGCTAATTAGCTAGGTGGCTAACGCTAATACATTATTAGCATGTATCTACCAAAATGAAAGTTTTTTTTTCATTTTCACACTTACATGCATACATGTAGCCTAAGACTCATATGATTTAATGTATTTGTAAACACTTGAGCAAGCAAGTACCAGCACAGCTTGTCATTTCATGTCTGTAGACTAGCATTAGCGGGTGAGGAAAATAGCTTGGAAGCTAATCAGTCTGCAGTGGCAGTTAAATTGTTAATCATAATTAGAATTGCTTGATGGCGATTGGACTAATTTTCCCTTTAATAAATTGCATCACAACACCTCTATAACTGCCAAAAACACTAACAGGCAAAACTTTGGGTAACATCTGTTATTCAGAATGTTTCAGATCAGTGTGTTGGAAGAGTTTGCCAGAGTTCTTTGGAGATTTTCTGGAAGATCTCGAGAACCCTGCAGTGGAAAGCTTTCAGTGTGGCCATTTAGTCTTTAAGTCTAAGGTGTATAATTACCTGAGCAAATGCCTCAAGCACGCTATAAGCATACTGGGCAAACTTGCTGTGAAATATGTTGAAATGTCATGCTTTTCTAGCACAATGGGTTGCAGCGGGATACGTGTGGCACTTTCCTGAACCATATTTGTAACTCAGCAGGTAACTGTTTAAAGCTTGAGTCATTTATAGACTTCTAGATCTTGAGGTGTGTTTATGATGTTTTCGGAATCAGTTAAGAATGAACTAAGTTAGAAGCCATGTCTTTTATTTGTATTTATCAGTTTATTTGTACAAGCAGCACTGGGATTCATTAAATTATCAGGAATTCCAGCATTGTAGCATGTACTAAAATATTTATTCAGTTAAATCCATTTACAGCTTAAGCTCCAAATCTGTATGATGTATTTTGTTTAGAGAGAATAATTGTGGCTGTGAGAAGATTTAGAGTCAGTAGGTTTATATGTCAAATTATTACGCATGGCCACAGACCTAACTTTACAGATGGGGCAGATGGAGATGAGTTTTAACCCTCAGGAGTCGCTGATCAATCCACATGGCTGGTTCAAGACGTCACAGCATAAAAACAGAAAGTCATTGAATATTGCTGTTTACTTGTGTTGAAAGTTAGCTTGAAATGCCATAATATATATATTTTTATGTCAATAGACCAAGTAGAAACAGAGATATACAATCATAGAAAATTTGATACCCAAAATGGGACGGGGTGGTTACATTTATCTTTACATCTTCATTATTTTTTATGTTATGTAGGGTGACCAGACGTCCTCTTTTACCCGGACATGTCCTCTTTTTGAGACTTAAAAAACATATCCGGGCGGAATTTCACAAACGTCCGGGTTATTGTTGTAGTCAAGAAGCATTTTGTTCACAAACTAGTCTTGCCTTCCCCCTATTCCATTTGGATTGCTTGAGTGAGATGTTACGCTATATTAAAAGGACACCCAACTGAAATCCGAGCCGGTTTCCCTTTAGGCTGCCACAAGCTCAATGATTGGCTCTGCCATTTCTTGCTAACGTGTGATTGGCCGTCGCCGCTGTCACTCCCTCAAATGGAGTCTGGATTGCAATTTGGCCGGCAGTCCGTTAACGTGTTGAGCATTTGTTTTGCCTGTGTCACGTCAGCTAGACGTATTTTAATATCAGCGGCTTCATATTAAAATTCATTCATATTTACATTTGAGTGTGTGTCTGTGTGCGTGTCTACCAGTCTGTGATGAGCCATCTATTTACATGCCTCTAAGTGTAATTATTATCAAATTAATTCAGAATTTCTGCTTATTTTTACTCAAAAATGAGGTATAATTTTGTGTAAATAAGATCTATTGACCATACAGTCCAAACATAAGTGTAACATTGGTGATAATGAGCTGAAGTGAAGTTGACTGAAAATTATTGTGTGATAATTTTATGCTACATGCTTTTTTATTGCTTTATTATTCATAATAATGTTTAATAGCTATTATTAGTATATTATTAATAGTAACTAGTAATTATTAAATATAAATCATAATTTGTCATTATTTATGAATAATTATTAATAATAAAATTTGTGTTCAAGCATCAAAAAAAGTATTTGAACATAAAATAGATTATACACCCCCAAACCCCCCCACTGCTAAGGTGTCCTTTTTTCATCATTTCAGATCTGGTCACCCAATGTTATGAAGATAGTGGAAAAAAGGTTTGAATCTGCTGAATCTGTTCTAAAGTCTGAATACATTCCGGAGGTTTATGGAGGGCAAAGTTGCCTCCAAGAGGAAAAAAATTAACCTCACTCATTTGAAGTGCAAATCCTGTGATGTAGCCTATGGTCACACACCATTGTTGTAAATATTTGTATACTTTGTGGTATTGGTGGTTAACTAACCAGAAGGCTATTGGAAGAATGTTTTGTGGATGGATGACACCAAAACAATCTTTTTGGTTTAATTGAGAAGTTATGTTTGGAGAAAGGAAAACACTGCATTCCAGCATAAGAACCTTATCCCATCTGTGAAACTTGGTGGTGGTAGTATCATGGTTTGGGCCTGTTATGCTACATCTGGGCCAGGATGGCTTGCCATCATTGATGGAACAATGAATTCTGATCTTTATCAGCAAATAAGGAAATTATAAAGGACAATATCTTGACATCTGTCTCTGAGACGAATCTCAACAGAACATGAGTCATGCTGCAAGACAATCAGCCTAAGCAGAGTTATTCTAACAAAGGATGGTTTAAGAAGTTCTGTCCTTTATCCAATAGAAATGTTATGAAAGGACCTGAAGCAAGCAGTTCATGAATTCCTCCAAGCTGATGTGCAGGACTAATCAACAATTACTGCACAGGGGGGTCAAACACCACTTTATTAGCATGCATGTAAACAGAACTGGAACGGAACCGGTCATTTACACAGCTTTTGTAAATATCATGATTTAGGTTCCAGTTTCTAAGGTTGACTAAGAACTGAGTGCAGCTACTGTGTACATGTAAACAAAGCCATTGAGAAACTGTTCCTACAGAATGGCATCTTCCAGCCTCACTGGGCAAATACAGCAGCTATGTGATGTTAATACACATTAGTCAGCACAGGGTCAGGGTTGTACCCAGTGGGCAATTCTGGCACTTTCAGCGTTGCTAATTGATTCATCTGCTTTTAACACTTTCCATCGTGTTGTGGCGACGGCGTTCATTAATTGCTCAGTTTGCGTCTCTGCTGAGCATCATTAACAGTTGTATTGTTGCTGGTGCTTCCTCCTTGCCTGCCTCAACTCTCGCAGGACCCGAGCGCATAAATCAGAGGCGCTGCCGTCAAAGCGCCCGCAGTGCTTGTTAGGGATACACTCTTTTAATCAGATAAAGCAACTTCTCCCAATTTACTGGCTGCTTAAGCCGCGGATAAAGTGGAAGCAGGCAGACGAGTCTGAAAGGCCCGGAGGCAGACAGAGAGGAGAGCGGTGTACTGTATCAGTAAACAGAGGCGCAGGTTCCAGTAGATAGGACACAGTGGGCGAATTGGCATGGGCTCAGAGAGAGAAAGAGAGAGACAGCAGAAATTCAGTATGGCAGATGCCCGTTGGGGAGTGCAGCCTTGTTTCCATGTTGAACGTGGTTTGGAATTGGGTCAATACACTTTGAAATCTGGGTTTTGTGAGCAATTACCAGCCACTTTGCAGCTTGAAGAATGCTTTTGAGAAATATTTATTTATTTCCCATGACTCTGTAGTGCTCACTAAATAAGAATACCTTCAGCTGGTATCATATATATTTTACCATGGTATGATGGTATCAAATAAAGGTACCAACGTTGGTGCTGTAATAGATGGTTTGGGGGTTTTCTTGGTCAATATCACCATATTATTACAGTGCTCAAAAAAATAAAGGGAACACTAAAATAACACATCCTAGATCTCAGTGAATAAAATATTCCAGTTGAAAATCTTTATTTATTATATAGTGGAATGCGTTGAGAACAAAATAACATAAAAATGATCAATGTAAATCAAAATTATTACCCCTTGGAGGTCTGGATTTGGAATCATACTCGAAATCTCATACCACCCTCATGGAGTCTGTTTCTGACAGTTTGAGCAGAAACATGGATATTAGTGGTCTGCTGGAGGTCATTTTGCAGGGTTCTGGCTCTGCTCCTCCTGTTCCTCCTTGCACAAAGGAGGAGGTAGCGGTCCTGCTGCTGGGTTGTTGCCCTCCTACGGCCCCCTCCATGTCTCCTGGTGTACTGGCCTGTCTCCTGGTATCTGCTCCATGCTCTGGACACTGTGCTGACAGACAAGGAAACCTTCTTGCCACAGCTCACATTGATGTGCCATCCTGGATGAGCTGCACTACCTGAGCAACTTCTGTGGGTTGTAGACATCGCCTCATGCTACCTCTATGGTGAGAGAACTGACAGAATGCAAAAGTGACCAAAACATCAGCCAGAAAGGATGAGAACAGAGAAAAGGTCTGTGGTCACTACCTGCAGAACCACTCCTGTATAGGGGTTGTCTTGCTAATTGCCTCTCATTTCTACCTGTTGTCTGTTCCATTTGCACAACAGCAGGTAAAACTGATTCACAATCAGTGTTGCTTCCTAACTGGACAGGTTGGTGTCACAGAAGTGTGGTTGACTTGGAGTTACACTGTGTTGTTTGTGTTCCCTTTATTTTTTTCGAACAGTGTATTATTATTATTATTATGAATGTTGCACTTATATTACGCCTTTCTTGAAACCCAAGGATGCTTTACAATGAACACACTCCATTTACAAACACTCAACCACACACACCGGCGAGAAGTGACAGCCAGTTGCACACAGCGTGCTCTCAACCGGAAGTTTGATGAAGGAGAAGGCCTGTGTTAGTCTGTACCTTCCTAGAGTCAGGGACATTACAAGTAATGGGAAGAAACAATGAATGGGCGGGGCGATTGGCTACTAAGACACATTGGGGAGAAAATTGGGTAAAAAAAAAAAAGGTTTGGAGGTGGAGCTTCTGGATGAGCACTGAAGGGAGGGGTGTGTTTGTTTTGAGTTTTGAGTTCAAATATCAACATAATATGATGAATCAAATTTCTATGTATTCTTTCCTATGTAACCAGTTTTAGCTCCAGAGGTCTCCCACATCATTAAAACATGTTTAGTGTAGAATCCCAAATACATTCCAGCTTCTAGGTGTCAGTACAGCGTCTCTTTTCAATACTATGAAGAAGAATCATTTGAGAAAATTGTGGATTGCTCCTTTAACTCTTTAAGATGAAAGCATTATGGTTTACATGCTATCCTCCAAGCATGCTAGCTAGGGTAAGTTGGCCCTTCATAAAGGGGTTAAAGTTAGTGTTAGTGTTCCTCAGAGACACGTTAGCTAGCACAAACTAATGTGCAAACATTTTATATACACCAGTACATAAACACTTCCAGATAAATGTATTTATTTCACTAATAAACACTGACAATATTAACTGCATCATCAGCCCAATGTAGCTAGCTCACTAGCATGTTGGCTAACATCTACACAAGCTGAAGCTTCTTCCACTCAAATTGAGGCTTTGCAGGACTGCAGCTAGCAGTTAGATGTGGATTCAGGTCCTTAAAAAAGTGTAAGCTATGCCTCAAATCAGCCCAGAGGAAAACCTCCCTGTTCCCAGCCAAACTACTTTTCCTCCAACGGCTAATAATGGATTGACTAGTGACCCGCTTGTGCCTTGTAACATAGACATCATGCTATAGAGTATGCTTCCTATATGACCCGTAATAGTGCTGAAATTGGCTATGTTGTGCTTGTTTAATCAATCCTCTGTACATTTTCAACTGAACCGATTTGATTGATTTTCTTCTCGACAAGCAATTCTATAAAGTCCAAATTTGAGGGGCAGCTTCGCAAGGCTATTTGCAGGTTCCACTGTAACTGACGTCTATCGATCAGACATCTCTCTCTCTCTCTCTCTCTCTCTCTCCCTCCCTCCCCCTCTCCCACATTGCATCAGCAAGTGCTGCCAGGTCAGCAATCCCCAGGAATTGAGAGAGAGATGTGAATGTAGACGTGCATTTTGCTAAGCCTTCTGAGGTCTGAGAGGTCTGCAGTTGTTATTGGTTTGCTTTGCTTTTAAAACATTAATTATATGCATTGCATGCAATAAATGTAATGCAATTACACAGTAACAAAATTACAGTTACATTTGATTCTCATTCTGTTTCTTTTCGTCACGTTTGACTTTGTTTTTTAAGTTCAACATGGCGTCTGTTAGCAGAGAAAGTCCTGCTCTTATTGAAAAGAACCAATCAGCTTTGCTAGTTCTGCAGCAACAACAACAACTATCTACATTAACTTTTTAAAAAAGTGCTTTATGTGTTACTGAGCCAAACACTGCAACCATTTATGTTTTTGTTGGATTTTATCTGTGATTTCAAATTACTGATAACAGGCATTTGACCTTCGGATATGAGCATTTTGGTCTTTCCCCAGTCACAGACAGTAGGCTGGTCTTGTATGAGTGGAAACAACTGCCAGGAAACATCGCAGAGTTGGCCACCATGTGAGACGTGGCGATAGGGAATCAAATAGGCCATGTTCAGATCTCAAATCTGATTTTAGGCTGATCTAGATTGTATCCTGATTGATTTTGGCTAATCTGATCTAAGCCACATTTGGTTTGAAATCCGATTACAATCAGATGTGTACAGATTTGCCTCAGTCCGGCCACTCTGGCCGCTCAAGTCGGATTTCGAAGTGTCTTTCACATCACTTGCAACGTGACAAAGAGCAACACGTCTAAACTAGAGAAATGTTACAGGTTGGCAGGTCCCGAAAAAGTCTGTACATTCCTAAAACTAACATTTAATCTTATCTAGAGTCTATTCACAGATGTTTGAGAAAGCTCTAATTTCTTTCTTACTTACTAAATTTTACTTACTCCTAAATCTTATTCTAATCTTACTTGTTCATTCATTTTCTACATAATTGTAAGCTTTTTAGTAATTAAACATAATGCTTTTCCTTCTACTCTGCTCTTTATTTATATTTTTGGATGCCTCCACTGAATTTTCTAATATTAGATAGTTTAGCATTTTCAGTTTCTTGCAACTGTGAGTGAAGCATTTTGTTTTGATCATTGATATTAAATAACACAATGCTATTGTAATTTGTGTGACTTGTTAATATATTCAGGCATGTGTTGCTTTATTCTCTCAGATTGACATTTATGGTAACTAGAATTTTAAATAATGGATATGAAATTAATCAAACGATAAGGGTCAAATGGAAAGGGCAGCAGTTGATCAAAAGCTGAGATAATTACAAGTGATTTGTATTTAGTCCAATCCCATTACCAAAACTGTGTGTGTGCATTTGTGTGTTGTGTGCATGAATGGGACCCCATAGCGTGAGCTCAATTTTCTTCTAATTAAAGACATAATTACGTGCTTGAGAGCAGTTCTCTAAAACACCGAGTGCTCTCTCCCAGTTTAATATGAGATTAATGATGATTATTTATCCAGATAGCATCCACGATGGAGCATTTTCCAAATGGAGTCTTGATGGCTGATCAACATCTAGAAAATGTGCATCTTTTAAGAGAGATGCTTTGTCTTTAGAAGTGCCATGTTTTGTTCCTAATCAGATTGCTTGATGTGCAGATTAATGAAGAAAGTCTGAAGAAAACTCAAACTAATCTTCATTCGCTTCTAGTTTCCTTCCCTAATGGACGTCGCCAACATTGAGCAGAGAACATGTAGAACAAATAGGATGTCCTCGGTAACCTCTCTACAAGGACATTAAGGATGTAAGGAGAAGTGAACTCAAGAACGTCCCCTTAAACCAAATCATCTTGAAACATGTCCATATCTTCAGCTGGGCTCTGTTACAACAACACAGCAGTGCATGTACTTACAGCCTCCCAGCCAATAAACAGTTTCTGCTCCTCTTTTCATGCGCTTGGATAATTAAGACATGAACACTGGGCCTGTTTTTTTTTTTTTTTTTTGTGGCTTTCAAATACTATACAAGCAGACCTGAGGCCTCTTCCCTGCGTGGCCTGCATGATTCATCCTGGATTAGAGAATGTCAGAAATAATCAATGGTTCTCAAGTAAAATAATCCTGTTGCTATTGATCTCAGAGCTACACAAAGGCTACATATGAACCCTGTTATGAATTAATGAGTAATCGATTATGCATCTAAAAAAAGCAAAAAAGCTGCGCTAAGCTCTACCGACCTCTGATATGTGTACAGAAATCTACTTGTTCATCACAACGGTGTATTAATTTGCAATGAAGATCTGAGAGCAGGTCTACATCATCACTTCTAATGATGATAACAGATCAGAGCTAATTCCCCTCCAGTTCTTTGAACTTTGGAAGCCGGTCTACTTAAATTAGAGTTAAAATTTATAGAGTGTATATACAGTATAGGCTATGTGAGAATTCATATATATATATATATATATATATATATATATAAATTTACAGTTTGAGTAAATGATTATTCAAACAGTATCAACATTAAAACAAAAACAAAAAAAGTTAGAAATATGTCCTGTGATCTGTAATAAATCTCAAATGTATGACCGTTTAGCTATATGATTAAATTATGAACACAAATTAACTAATTAAATTAATTAATAAAATATTTTTTGCAATATTAACATTTTTGAAGATGCACTAGTCTTTATTCCCGCCAAAAAAATCCGACAAAATGATTCTTTTCTAATATTTGGGATAAACCTTGAAGAATTTCCACTTTTCTTTCAACTTCTTTTTTTTTTTTTTGAGACCTATAAGAGTGATAGTCATTTTGTGATTGTATAATGATAACATCAAATTCCAGGAAAATGATCACAAGCTCCAGAAAATGATCTCCAATTCCAGGAAAATGATCTCGATTTCCAGGAAAACGATCAAAAGCTCCAGAAAAAAAAGATTTCAAGTTCCAGGAAAATGATCAAGCTCTTGAAAATCATCACAAGCCCCAGAAAATGATCAAAAGCTCCAGGAAAGCAATAAAAAGCTCCAGAAAATCTCTAGTTCCAGGAAAATTATCAAGAGCTCCAGAAAAAAAGATCTCAGGTTCAAGGAAAATTATCACAAGCTTTTGAAAATCATCACAAGCTCCAGAAAACGATCAAAAGCTCCAGAAAATGATAAAAAGCTAAAGAAAATGATCTTAAATTCCAGGAATATTATCACAAACTACAGAATATGATCTAAAGTTCCAGAAAAAAGATCTCATGTTCCAGGAAAATGATAACAAGCTCCAGTAAAAAAAAAGATCTGAAAGTTCCAGAAAAAAGATCTGAAGTTCCAAAAAAAAAAAAGATCTCAAGTCCCAGGAAAATGATTGAAAGCTCCAGAAAATGATCAAAAGCTCCAGAATATGATCTCTAGTTCCAGGAAAATGATCACAAGCTCCTGAAAATGATCTCTAATGTCAGAAAAATGGCTCCGATTTACAAGAAACTATTCTATTTGCACTTCTGGATTTCTACTTTAGAACTTCAGACTATTTGGTTGAGCAGACTGATAATGTACAGTTATGCAGTGTCTGTATATCTGGGATAGATGGTCAGTAGGTTTGTCCCTGAAGTGCTCATCACCGGTAAAGCTGCTTTGTATCACAAGCATCTGCCTTATGCTTGTATTTTGTACCGAGCGACACTCCTGCAAGTTATGCCTGTAACACGTTATCTAAAATCGATACCTGAGCAAGGGCTCAGTTTCAGCTGAGGGACGACGCAGACAAAGCAGCTGTTTTGAGAAATTCGTACCCGTTCGATTTCCACGCCTGTGACTTAAACCTCCAAGTGGCACGAAGCGTACTGGCACACAGCGCTGGCTAAAGCTAATAATATCACTTTGAACCCGAGAGCTGTGCCAGAGCCCAATTTTTCTGTGCCTGATTGACAGTCTGATAGTGCCCGTCCCCTGGGAAATGCAGTGGTTTCCCTGGTAACATTTATCCTGTAGAAACATGGCATGTAGTGGAGGAGGCCTGTCGGAGAAGCATCTGCTTTTGTCTGTCTCCTATCAGCCGTGCTGTTAAGTTTGGCCTTTAAACCTTGCCTGCCTCCAACACAATTACATTGTGCTCTGAACAAATGCCAGCGGTGCCAGTCACGTCCATTCAGCCCTGTTTCACAAGCCTACTCTACTGAATTTCTGTATGTATGTGTGTGTAGGTGTGTCTCTGTGTATGCCAGTGTGACTTCTGTGTGTCTGTGTAATGGCCTAGTATTTATCTCTTTGTGGGCACCAGATGTCCTCATAATAGAAATACAAAAGCTGTAGAAGTGCAGATGCTCATATTCAGAGCAACTTACAATTACAATAAAATTACATTTGTAAACATTAGGAGTCTTGCCCGAGGACTGTTACTGGTATAGCATTTCATAATTGCCCAAAAACTGGGATCAAACTGCAGTCTGCCAGTTTTGGAGTCAGCGTTATCCACTACAACACACTAGCAACTACATTTTTTGTAACTTTAGGAAATCCTAAAAGACAGCTTTTTGGTTTGGTGAAGATAAGGTTAGGGTTAGAGGTCAGTTTCAGTAGTACTCAGCTACAATATACCACCATCAATAATAAGTCCCCACTAGTACAGTAATATCAACAAGAATGTCTGTGTTAAATGTATCAGTGTCTCTATGTGTATTCTACTGTGAAATGTTAGAGAATGTAGTGTTTGTTTTTCTTACTTTGTGGGGACTTCACAATGGTAGGTCATATTAAACATGCTGGTTTTCACCAGAATATGCTAATTTAATTGAGGTTAATGAGCAGACTTTAGATTGTTTAGCTGGAGCTTGTTAGATTTAGGTGTAGATGTAGTATTAATACTGTTCTCACAAACATAGCAATACCAAACACTGGTGTGTGTATCAGTGTTAAACACTGTAGATCAGACCTCATGACATTTGAAAGCTCTTTTGTGTGTGCCGACCTTCACTCTCTACAGTACAAAGCCATTCAGTGGTACCAATGGATGGAGATACACCTTCTGTATTCAACTGGGCCAGACAAAAGAGTGAGATCACACACACACAAACACACACACACAGGCAGCAGACTCCAACTCGTAAAAAGCACCAGCCAGGTAACCAATGACTACTCATTACTATACAGCACTCTGAAGTCATTCATGCAGAATGAACCCCCACAGAGATTACAACAGTAAAATCTGATTGTTTCAGGGGCTGTAAAACACTCGGTACATATCAACTGAATTCTGTTTTCCCCCTAATAAATACATTCACAAGCGCTCCTTAACGTCTCAATAGTTTCTCATAGAGAACAATGAGATCATGGAAACACAAATGAGATGTCTGCTTATGTCTCAGATTTGCTGCTGTGACATTTCTCCTGAATAAAAGTTCCCATCTCTTGAATTGTAGCAGACGTCTCAATGAAGTCTCACACTGTGCTCAGAAAATAATGCTCACGTGCTCTCAAAATGAACTCACCCAGAATTAAGAGTCTTCTCTGTTTTGGGGCTGTAAATATTATAGTTATTATCAGAACCAGACGTACCTCATGTCAAATTTTGTGTTATGATATTTTAGGAGAATCTCCATTACATCTCATGAGACATAAGAGAGCGACATTTGAGCAATAGAATTTTCCTCTTGGTAAGTGTGCCATGGAGTGATTTATTTTCACTTTTCTTGACAACCAGCCTTCTGTTTATGAATGAAATAGCTTTTTTGGCTATTATTATTAATAAATAACATGAATACATGAATGAATGTTACACTTATACAGACAGCACCTTTCTAAAACCAAAGGATGGGTCTGCTCACCGCACACTGGCGAGAAGTGGCAGCCAATTGCGCACAGTGTACTCTCAGCTGGAAGTGACTATCCACTTGGAGGACTGCATTGAGCACTAAGGGGATCACCCAAGATGGTGCCAACCATATCTGGGCATACATACATGCGAGGAAATCCACGCAGACATGAGGAGAACATGGAAACTCCACCCAGATGGGAACTCAAGACCACAGCGAGGCAAACACGCTAACCACCAAGCTACCGTGCCTTAGATCGCCATGCCTAATGCCAAGCAGTGCCTAGAGGGGTATTAAGCCTTGAGGCACTGGGCTGTGGCACAGTGGAACTGCATTCTCTGGAGTGATGGAGCTCGTTGGAGGCTGTGATCCAGAGTTAATCAACCAACATCAGTTTCTGACCTGATGTCAGTGAATACAGTCAAATTCTCACAGCAATGTTCCAACATCTACAGCCTTGCTGAAGACTGGTACTCCACGAAAGGAGAACCAACTGAGTAGTAACTGACTTCTGAAGGGATGCTGGTACCTCTGCACTGCCTTGTGTTTGGTTTTAAGCAGATTTCCTACATTGCTTCATTAGTATGAGCGGTGGAGTGTACAGTAGATCCAGCTTTATCCAGTGTACTGATTAATGATCAGTCTACCAGCCTAATCCACATCTATCCCCTCTCAGCTCCATTTTCTGCCTTGCCTTCCTCTTCTCTCTCTCTTCATTCTTTCCTCCAAGTCTCTTGCCTTTCTTCGTTGCTCTCATTCCATTCTTAACTTTCATTAGGCCTTATCATCACTTTAATCTCTCTTACTTACTGTCTGTCTGTCTGTCTCTCTCTCTCTCTCTCAGTGTCTCTCTCTGCCTTTCTTTTTTTTCTCATTGTCTCCATCTATTTCCGCCTCTCTCTGATGTGAATTCTCTCTATAGTTTTTGTCTCTTTGTTTCTCACTCTTTCTCATTATGTCTCTCTTTATTTCTATCTCTTTCCTTCTAACTCTCTCCCTATTTCTCTCACTCTCTCTCTCTGTCTCTTTCTCTCCATCATACTGTCTCTCTTTCTCTTTACAGCATTGGGTCTCTTTCCCTATGCATTTCTCTCATTGTCTCACTTATCTCTCACACCGTTTTACTGTTTCTTTCTCACTGTTTTTTCTTTCTCTTTCCCTCTCTCTTGTGCTCTTTGTCTCTCTCTCTCTCTTTCTTTCTTTGAATTCTGTCTACAGCTTTGTATCTCTTTCTTTTGTTCTCATTATCTCTCTATTTATATCTCACTCTCTCTTCACTTTCACTCTTTTGGTCTCCCTGTCTCTCTGGCTTTCTAGCTCTCTCACTCTTTGTTTTCTCTCTCTTTTCTCTCTCTCACTCTCTTTTCTCTCTCTCTCTCTCTGACACTTTCTTCTCTTTCTCTCTCTCACTCTTTTCTCTCTCTCTCTCTCTCTCCACTTTGTGCCCCCCTCTCTGGTTTTCTCTCTCTCTCACTTTTCTCTCTGGCTTTCTATATCTCTTATCTCTCTTTCTTCACTTTCTGCTCCTCTCTCTCTCTCTCTCTCTCTGTGTGTGTGTGTGTGTGTGTGTGTGTGTGATGTGTGTTCAGATCCATTACCATCTCTTCTCTCATGACAAATCTGAGTCTGTCAGCAGAACATCATAATCAAATTGTTTCAAAGGTCATTTAACATCGTAACGCGGGCGAGAGAGCCTAAGACCCAGCCTCTGGAGGTCCCGGCTCCAAACGCAATTTATGTGTCAGAGATGAATAGAGGAACGAAACATTTTGCGGAGAAAATGAACTGGCCGGGCTGCAGTTATGACTGTGTGTGTCACTCCATCTGCAAGAGCTGTCCAGTTCAATTCAGTCCTTACATATATTTTAAGGCGATATGGCCTCATATTTCAGCAGGAGCCTATTGGCCACCGTTAAGAGCTGTTTGATTGGTCGGGGAGATTAAGGTGACAGACAGATGCATCTTCACTCCTTTTTGCTGCAGTGTTTCCAGGCTGGCATTTGTCGCGTTGTTAAAAAGGCTGTTTATGCTTGAAGAGCAGAAAAGTGTAAAATTGCCAGTGCGACAGTCTGTCTGGGTGCCTGCTGGAAACAAATCATTTACAAAAGGCCTTTTGTTTGGGAATTAGATTTCTTTTATAATTAGCGACATTGTTTGCTAGGTAATTGAAACCATCAGTGGTTATTATGTTTCTGTAGTAAATCTGAATTTGATTATTTAAAACTAAATTAGCAGGAGAGCTGCACTGCATCATCTTATTCCAATAAACATAATGGATTCCCTAAGCTTTGATTAATTGTTCAATTATAATTCCCTTAGTCAAGAAGTTGTGCTTTGATGTTCACCTCCATCTCACTGCGCTTGGCACATCATGGTAAGAGTGAAATGGAGAGGATTCTCTTTATAAAGAAGTTTATATATTAAACCAGTTGAGAGGAGATTCTGCATATTTATGTGAGAGAACGTTGTTGGGTTTTGAGGTCAAAATCATGTAAATGTCACTACTGGGTCTCCCCCTTCTCTGGTGCAGCAATTGGTCGCTGGGGGACCTCCTGTCCCTCCATTGGTTAGAGCCAGTTATCAGCTCATACCGCTCAGCTGGTCACTGGCTTTCTTAAAGGCTTTGGCCTTTTTCGTGCATTTCATTCATTCAGCCATTTCAGTTTTCTCGTCTGCAGACAGATTTTCATAGGAGTCCAGCTCTGCCCTGACTTCTGTCTCCTAAATCTACTTTTCCCAGTCCCTGGCGTCCTCTCAGTCTAGTTTATAGAGGTCAGAGATGTTGCTGTCTTTATTATTTTCTTTGGAAGATTTGGGAGATGTTTTGTTGCCTGATGAGGAAGTGCACCTGTAAACCTCAAGCCTGGCCTGACAAGCTATTGCTGTAATTTTGGGCGTGGTGCGGTATGGCGGCTCCTCCTCCTTTGTTAGCATTTAGTGGGCCATGGAAGCCTCCTATAGCCAAGGTGGCATTCTGGCAGTGAGACTTACGCGCTCTAGGCCCCATAGTAGTCAGGTTTCCATTGACCATGAAATATCACAAATTAGAATTGCGAATAAAAATGTGCTTAATGGAAACATGACAATTTTGAAAAAACTCACGTTTTTTGATAAAAGTCTTTTGCACTAAGATGAGGACGTTTCCCAGTCGTATCGAAATTGGTTTATATCGCAAAAGTGTAATGAAAACACTCGAACTGACTTTTTTCGCATCAACGGAGTCACGTGATCAACAACCGGACGTTTCTATTGGTGAAAAAGATGACGAAGAAGAAGACGACAACAGAAAGTAAGAGGATGAAGATGATGCGGCATATTTGGAATAACGAGGAGAATCCTTGGACAATGTGCAGCTGCTCCACTGGAGATCTCACAGCATCACAAAGCTCATTAAAAGTTGAGTGTGTCATTCTAAAATGTTGAATCCACAGCTCTTCTGTAAAATCATCGACTACAGTTTCCCAAAAACGGCGCATACGTAGCCGCTCCCAAGTATAAGGGGCTTGTCGCTCCAAAGCCTCGATAAGTCGCCGTCTCCTCTGATGGCTGATGATGAGCACTAGTGCCGTGGTAGCAGTATGTATAAAGCTGAAGTATGTGTTTACATCCACTGCCGCCATGTTTGTAATGACTTATCGCGAGAACAAACATATTCACACGTGATTTTATAAAAGTATTTCACATTTAATGGAAACACCGCAATTGTGAAACTAGTTTTGTTGAATTGTTTTTAACTGCAATGGAAACGTGACTAGTGATGCTAGGTCTCTGTAGATGCTCCCATGAGGTGGTGCTGCACCTGTAGAGTGTAGGAATCTATTTTGCCAAACAAAATCTTTATCATTTTCACAATTAGCATAAGAGAGGTGGTTTAGTTTCAGTAATTATAATCAGATGGAAAAGTATGTCTTCTTGTATGTATTTGTCTTTCTCAAGAAATGCTAAACTGACAGTTTGTTCAGCCTTGTGTAATCTTTCTTCTGTCAAAAGAGTCTGAATGAAGGGATCCACCATGCCCATGTACTACAATTCAATTTGCCAGTTTTAATCCGGTGGCTTTTGTTAGGCCGTCAATAATGTCCGAGGTGAAATAAATCTGTTTGAAGAGGTCAGGTGAAGAGGTTTAACCCCCAGACTAGGTTTAAGTCTCTGTCTGACACAGCAGCTCTAATTGGCACCAGTGGATGGTAATAGGCAATTGAGCGGCGCCTCTTCCTCATTGATCCCTCGCTGAAGTCCAGAGCGTGGAAACAAAGAGTGCATCGCAGTGGGCAGGAACTGTTGAAAGAGAGCAAGTACAAAGTGTTGTTGAGATGAAGGCGAACAAAAGAAAGCAGCCAGTAACAACTGTGAATTCATGCACTGGCTTCGACTGGAAAACAAATGCAGCTGGCTCACCTGCCTGATGGCTTCAAGCAACAGAAGGGCAGCTGAGTGGAATCAGGTGTGTTTGCCATGGATTGGAAAAGATTTCCACTCGTGGAGTGAGGCTTACAATGAAGAGGGCTCGACTTGCCGAGTAGTGCTCTGGGGCAGAGTATTACTGCCTGGTGCCTTGGCGAGTGCAGTCCCAGAGTGATCAGGACCCTGGACAGCAGCCCAATTTGCAACAGCACCTACCATAGACTGGTTCTCAATTAACTGCCAACCTGAACTATAATTTTGGGGCAATTTGACAGGTTCATTCATTCATTCATTATCACACCCGCTTATTCCTAATCAGGGTCACGGTTAGTCCCCCACCCCCTCACTGGGCACAGGGCAGGGCAGTACACTATTCAACTAAGCCCAGGACAGGGCGCCAGTCCATTGCTGGGTGAACACAAATGCACACACATACACATACAAACACACATGGACAATTTAGAGTATCCAATTCACCTGACCTCCATGTTTTTGGACTGTGGGAGGAAACCGGAGTCCTCGGAGGAAACCCACGCAGACACGGGGAGAACATGGAAACTCCGCTCAGATGTGGACTCGAACCCAAGACCACAGCGCTGAGAGGCGAATGTGCTAACCACTAAGCCACCGTGCCGCCCAATTTGACAGGTTCGCTAGACAATTCAAATGAATGTCATTCACAACACATTTGATTATTCTATGTACAGTGGTAACCCTACTTTACGAGCATCCCTACTAACGAGTACTCCAGGTAACGAGTCGAGATCTCGTAATATTTTTGTTCCAGGTAAAATTGGAAGTAAAATTCCAAGTAACAAGTAGCCAAAATTTGTTCAAGTATGCCAACCGCTAGGGGCGCGGCAGTTGTAGCATCTCCTAGATGCTAGCGTAGAAGAAGAGGTCAGTCATTACCTTTGACCGCTGTCCAGTGAAAGTGAAAGTGCTAGTGAAAGTGACACAAAGACAGCAAAAGGTAGTGAACAAGAAAGTTAGATACATTTTACTTTTACTTTTCATATGATAAGTGTAACCATGCCATACACGTACGCCCGTCCTCCTGTCCTCCTTAGCCGCCAGCCTACATGAGCACCGTCGGTCTGCTCTCCTTAGTGGCCAGCCTACACAAGCGCCATCATTGTCTTGTTTATGTTTTAAAAAACCCATATAAACACATTATTTAGCATATTAAAGTTTACTGTATATTGGCCGGCTGACACAGATTAATCAGTTTTACATGTATTCTTATGGGGAAAATGCATCCAGCTAACGAGCAAACCAGCTAACAAGCTCTCTGCAGGGATCTCTGCAAACAAAATTTGGAGCGATACTCTAAGGAAGATGAAAGCTTCATAAAAAGCATCAACATTGGTGACGAGACGTGGATTCATCACTAAGAGCCAGAGACTAAACGGCAGAGTATGGAATGGAAATATCCTCAATCGCCCACCACGGAAATGTTCAGAAGTCAAACATAAGCTGGAAAATTGATGCTGGCAGTTTTCTGACTTTACAGAGCAAAGTGATGAGGATGGAGATTCATGTCAGATGAAGACTTATTAAAAACATCACAGATTGCTTTGTATTGCCAAAATGATACACAAAATATTAAGTACTGAAATAAACTTGTGGTGTTGCCTATTTTTTTTTTTTTATTGTGAAGTTGCATGAAACCTACATGTCCCCTGGGTAAAGCCAGCCTAAGGGTTAATTCTGAATCAAGATAAATCAAGAAGAACTTGCAATTTCTTCTAATCTGTAAATGTAGGTTGAATATTTAATCCGAGCAGAGCTACCTGAGAAAAGAAGGTTACTCTCCTACGCTTGTTGTCTCTGTTCTACCTCCGTATACCATTAGACGTGCTGCGGTTAATGAAACGGCTTCGTTGAGGCCTACAAGCATTCTCTGAACATATTTCAAATTCCAGGAAATGCCATTACAAACAGCTCGACGCCCATGTGTTCTACTTGAAGCCAGACCTTATTGAAAGCAGGCGAATCAAAACAGCAATTGAAAACACGGGTTTAAGGTGAGAAACGTGCCACGGAACTGAAAATAGAACGCCTTGAGCAGCTAAGAGCACATAAAGGATGAGTGCTCGAAATGATCACAACCCTCAGAGCTGCTTTATTTCTGGGAGCTTCTCGGGCTGAATTTAAATTAATCAATACGCTCATTACAATAGAAGAGACAGACCTTTACAAGAGCGAAAATTGAAAGCGATTGAGAATGACACTGAAGCCGGCTGAAAAACATAATGAGCAGTTCTCTTAAACGACATCAAATGTGCGCTGCCTGAGATTTCCACAATGAGGACACATCTCTTTTATGTGTACGGAGGACGTACAGTGCTCTAAAGACTGCTCTAATCAAGACAAAGACTACCTCTCTCTCTCTCCTCTTTCTCTCTCTCTGTTTCTCTCTCTCTCTCTCTCTCTCTCTCACTCACTCACTGTTTCTCTCTCTCTCTCTCTCACTCACTCACTCATTCACTCTCTCTCTCTCTCACTCACACTCTCTCTCTTTCTCTTACTCACTGTTTCTCTCTCTCTCTCTCACTCACTCACTTTCTCTCTCTCTCTCACTCACTCTCTGTTTCTCTCTCTCTCTCACTCACACTCTCTCTCTCTTTCTCT
>BRDA01053023.1:0-13638 GCA_036984385.1 Crenuchus spilurus | reverse complement strand
CAGAATTTAACACACATTTAAAGAGCTCACATTCTCTCTTTACACTTACTGCTCAGTTATTCACATGAACTAAAATGTAAATACAAATATGCACAGGAACATTATTTGGGGCAAAATGTTGAAATCTACCAAAATTTATTAGGCAACTAATCAGCGTATTACATGTGACTTTACACAACATGTTCACATCAGTGTTAATGCAGAAGTTCAAACCGTCAAACAGTACAAACATGACACAGCTTAACAAATTTGAATTAAACTAAAGACTAAAGACATCCATACACATTAGACAGCAAAAATAATCTCCCATCAGCAGTTTCATTTTACAGTATCAGTGTCCAGAGAGGAGTCAGGCTGCAGGCCTGGACTTCTACAGCTCTGCAGAGCTCAGCTTTTAAAGGTTTGATTATTAATGAGTCTATTCACTCACATGTTAAACCTTATAAAATATTATACATAATATAATACACCCATCAGCCATAACCACCTTCTTGTATCTACACTCATTGTCCAATTTAGCTCCACTGATCATACAGGGGCACTGTGTTCAGTTACAGACTGTAGTCCATCTGTTTCTCTGTATACTCTTTAAAAAGATGGCTCTTCAGTAAAGAAAACGGTTTTATACAGAACCATGAACACTCAAAGCCAATGCATGCCCAAAGGGTTCTTTGCAGACGGGTTCTTCAGACTGTTGTAGATGGTTCTATATAGAAGCTTTCTGAAAAAGAATCTTTAGCACAAAAAAGGGTTCTGCTATTGCTATCTCATCAAGCTTGTACTAATAGATGAACCCTTTTTTGGTTACAGTATATAGAACCTTTTTCAAGCATCTATTCAGAACCATCAACATGACATTTTCAGTCAATCTGAAGAACCCAAAGGTTCTAAATAGAACCATCGTTTTAAAGAATGTATACTTTGTTAGCATCCTTTTACCCTGTTCTTCAATGGTGTGGACCACCACAGAGCAGCTTTGTGGTGGATCATTCTCAGCACTGCAGTGACGCTGATGTGGTGGTGGTGTGTTAGTGTGTGTTGTGCTGGTACAAGTAGATTAGACTCGATAGTAAGTACAGTCTAATGCAAAAGTGCGTTCCTGGGAGCTGCTGAAAGACACGGTGAGAACAAAACAAATTCCTTTCATGTGTAAACAGACCAAAAATCCAATCATCTGATTCTGATACTTTCTAAATCATTTCTGTTTCTGACAACTGGGCTGGTGTTTAAAATGTTAGTTAAATGTTAAAAGGATTGTGTGCTGTAACAAACATGAACAATGAAGACAATAGTACTTGATTTTAATTATAGCCAGATTATTGATTTGGTCTCGAGTATCATGATACAGCACTTGGTATTAAAAGTACAGTGTTCTGTATCATGACTACCCTGAACACGCACAACCTTTACCATACAAAACAGACATCACATAACATCAAACGTCAAGTTTAACACAATAATAACAAAGCAAAATCACAGAATCCCCATCTTAACCCATCAAACCCCCACATCAAAGACCCTGATACATCTGAACTAAAAGATTTGGCATGTTGCATATTCACATTGTCTCTGAATCTAATTCACAGTTTTAATCCACAGACTGAGGCACTTTCTTACATTCTGCTCAAGGAAAATCTACTCAGATGTAGGACGAGAGTCCTCCGGTCTCACTTACACAATGTTAAAAAAAGGATAAAGCTGCTCAAATGATAAAAACGTCCTTCAATAGCAGATCCAGGTAAAGTCCAGTAAATCAATGGGTATGTTTATGCTTCTTATTAAAAGTTGCAATTGCACAACATCTGAGCTTCAAGTAAACACAAATTAGCATCTAAGCAACTACTACAATGCAACACAAGTCTTTTCTAGGGGCTGAAACCAGACTTTAGGCTTCATCACTCTCCGTACATTCTAACTGAGGTAAATGCAACTCTGCACTAACAAGAACATCAAATGTAGACAATGTTCCACTTACCCCAGATGTGAGCAAGTTAAATTTTGCTTCTATAGTTTAGAATCAGAACTTAGACTAGTTAACATAGTTTAGGACACTGCATGATGTTTTGTCCTACGGTTTGAGCCAAAAGGGCTGTGACTACTGAGTTCTAGCGCTTGTTAGCTAGTATGTTAACCTTGATGAAGAAGCCCAATTTAGACTCCAAACATGTCTTGGCTGTTCACCTACGTCTGGTTTCAGTGGAAAATTGTGAAAATATGATGTTTTCCTTTAGTATGAGCCATACTCAAATGGGCAGGCTGTGTGATTACCTGAACACAGAGTCTGTACGTTTTCATATTTTTACAGATGCAAAATTATTTGGAGCGTATTGACAGTCCTCATCAACTAGTCATTAATATCAACAGTTTGTATTTGATTGGTAATCGGCAATTGGTAAATGGACCAATGACATCCTTATCTACAAAAAGACATACTGCAGAGGCCAAAACATCAGAAATGGTAGTTTGTACGTTGTTACTTTGTTTGTTTCAGATATATCTCATTGATTTAGTCAACATAGTTTGCCTGCCTGATCTACTGCGGCTTCAAAGAACGTCAGTTATGATATATCACAAGTTTATCTCTTATTTCCTTCAGCCCTGACCCAGTTGGCATGCTTAAAGTCATGAGAGCCTCAATTGAGCATGTACACTATGAGCATGAGGCTAAAGTGCGTCCCAGTTATCATTTTGAAGCTTAAAATGATGCTAAAGAGCACCTTCTATGTACACAACATAGGCAAGGACTGTAATAGATATTTGAGTATTTGAATACGCCATAAAAACAGCACGCCACCATTTTGGTAGGAAAACGCATTAGAATAAAGTGAAAAAAGTGAATTTGTGCTTTTTTTGTTTTAATGTTTCAATAGTAAATTACTCAAAATGAAGTGGGTGGGGGTTGGTGGTTATGGCAAACGTAGATGACACATTTGGTGACCATTTACAAAAAATAATTAAATAAAATATTTATTCAAGATTATCTCATAATAAACCTCCCGCTGCTGAACAAACTTGAACTTGTCTACCAACATGGAGTCAGTGCAACTGTGTGACATCACTGGAATGCTATTTAGACTACAGACAAAAGACCTTGAGGGCATCTAAACCAAAGTGTTAAAGAATATAATCACTGACATATGAAAACAGTGTATATAAATGAAACTCGGCTGCTCTAAACAGGGTATGAAGAAATGAAATTAAAATGTTTAAAATGTCTTAAGCAATCTTACTACACTAGCTTAGCTTCTCAGACAGCAGATACATTTGGGCCTAATCTGTGCTACTTCTGGCCCTTACAGCTCAGTGATGGCACTGGCAAGAATTGTGTGGGTCAGATATCATGACATGGCCCAGTGTCATGAGCCGACTTGACCCATGATAAGGCATTTGTTTTATGGACCAGACATGGGCCAAATGTTAATTCCTGTAGCCCAGATTTGGCCTAGACCTGGCCCTCAACACCCCATTATCTGACCCATATAAGGTAGACCTGTGTATGAGTTGAGACAGTCAGACTCACCCTGAGTGAGGGCCAAATGTGGGCCGTATTTAAGCCAATCACTCATTGCTTTCTGGGTTTCTCCTATAGACAGCATTTTGCAGGTATTTGTTTTTGTTTTAAACAGTGATGATACTGTATTCATGACTATTACTCTATTCTATTCTACTATTAGTAACTATTAGTTACTATTTGTTGACTATTCGTGATTAAAACCAAAGACGTGGTAAAGAAGGAGAAAAATGGGAACACTTGTAACACTCAACATGGTGTTTGATTGCAGAGAAAGTCCCACCCTTCAAGAAAAATCATCACAAAAGGGAATTCTGACCACACTACAATTTAGCAGATTTTATCACTGATTTCAGATGTTTTTGTCATTTGATCTTTAGTTTGAAGTATTTTGGTTTTATCATCATTCAAAGAGAGATGAGTCTGCAGGTTTTAGTGAGCAGGTTTGCTGTATAATGCACATCTTTTGTCATATTTTGAAATTTTGGGACTAATAAAAGAATATTTTATCTTATCATATCTTATCTTATCTTATAGAACTCCCAAACACACACTTTTAACCATGAGTCCTTAAGGTCTTCAGACCTGCATGTTGTTGATGGACTACATTAAGATCCATATGGCTTTTAGGACTATAACTTTGGTCAGCAACTCAAGGGCATCTTCTCTTAGTAAACATGTATATGAATGTGTATGGGAACAGAAGGAAATGAGAGCGCCCCCTGGTGTCAGGCCTATGAGGAGTTTTGCAGTCCCTCTCCGATGTTGCGGTAGGTCTGCGGAGAGTTTTCTGCCAAAGGTGACTCTGCTAGAGGAAAGAGTGCTGGCCTGGTCTTAACTGGTCTGCGCAGGAAACGTCCAGATGTTACCAAATCACCGTAGCCACGAGCATGAGAGAAGGCATAACCAGAGCGACGGGTGCTGATACGTCTCCGTGGGAAGCGGCGAGCAGGAGGAGGGAGCACGGCTTTTGCTTCCTTCACTTTATAGCGCACCTGAGGAAGAGAGAATGATGGAGAGGAAGATGTACATAGGGATTAAGAAAAAAAAACAGGAAAACGCAGTAGAGGAGGAATGAGGAGAGAAAAAAATAACAGAATATTTCCAAAATGAATGCTCTTTAACATGAATTGCTCCAGTCTAGAGAAACGGTGGCAATGAGAACCAGATGTCAGTGTTAAAAGCTCCTTCACAGAAATGTAAATAACAGTGCCTTGTGAAAGTATTTACCGCCCTTGGCTTTTTACCCATTTTGTTACATTACAACCTGCATTTAAATGTTCTTAATCTGAATGTGATGCATCTGATGCATGGTGAAGTATAACAAAATAAAATAATATAATAAAATAAAAAACTATTTTGGAAATAAAAAACTGAACATTTGCATTTGCATATGTATCCACCCACTTTGTTATGAAGCCCCTAAAAAGATCTGGTGCATCTAATTACCTTCAGAAGTCTCATGCTTAGTGAATTTCAACATACGCCATCTTGTGGTGCTCCTGGACACATCATCGGTGATGTACTCTGGGATCATAGGAGGTTTCGGGTCTTTCAACAATAATACCCCCTCCCCAGGTAACCCAGCCGGGGTTGATCAAGCCCCAGTTTGTGTCCAGGTAGAGCTACTTTACCCATGCATGCTCTCCCCTGATCCACAGCCACTTTGATGCCAGTTCTGCTACATCAGTGGCTAGCTTGATGGTCCTGCGCTGGCTGGTCCCTGTGATACCAAGCATCCTGTAGACTCTGCAGAGGAACTGGCCCACGAACCTTCTACATCTCACCTCGATGGGTTCACATCTTACCTGCCATCCATTACTCAAGAACTCCTCCATTAGGTCGACGTATTTTGCCCTTTTTCTCTCATAGGCCTCCTCCATTCTGTCCTCCCACAGCACAGTATGTTCAAGAGAACAATATGATTCTTGACTTGTGAGGTGAGTATGATGTCTGGTCTTAATGCTGATTTGGCAACCATTCCATGGAACATTAACTACACAAGCCCTTCCCAACAGGCCAGAGGAGGTGTTCTGGGTGGATGCTGTAGACTTCTCCTCAGCCCTGATAAAAGCAATAGTATTTTTCTCCAGGCACAGATTCTTGCACTGGCTGATCCTGCTGCAGACGATGTCTGCTATGGCCTTGAGTACCTGGTCATGGCACGAGCAGTAGCACTTTTTGCCCAGAGCTCTTGGAGAGCAGCTGAGGATGTGCTCAAGGGCTCCTCTTTTCTGGCACTGAGGGCATACTGGTATCTCCATCTTTCCCCAGGTTGGAAAAGGTTGGAAGGACTTGGCAACATGTTGTAAACAGCCTGGACCAGGAATTTAATTTGATGGGGTCCAGCTTTCCAAAGCTTAGTCCATGAGACCTTATGCTCCACCACTTGCTCCCATCTCATGCAGGCTCCCTGTCCATTCATGTACCTCTGGGATCCCACCTTTCTGAACAGAGATATCAATGTACACAATTGATACAATGCTGACGAATATTTTCCCCTCAGCACTTTGTAACAAGATGGTCCTGAACTGATTAATTTTCAGTGACTCTTCCTCCTTTTGAATCCACACCCCCTCAGCCTGTCTAAAATGGTTGACTACCCTGGCCCTGCTCCAGATCATGTTCAATATCTTCCAGAGCATTGGGCAGTTCTTGTATACCTTGCAAGATACTCCACTCAGTCCTGGGGCTGAGCTTGCTCTTGCTTGCTTGCTTGACCAGCTCCTGGACCTCCATCTAGCCAAGCTCTTTTCTGTCAAATTCCAGAGCTGGTGCAGGTGGCTCAATCAAGATCTTGCAGGGACCCAGATCTTGCTCCCTGCATTCATCTCTGAAGATTTCTCTGAGATGGTGATGGATCTCAGCTTTAGACCTGAATTTTTGCTGCACTTCTGCCCTAGCAGCTATTTTTGAAATTATGTCCACATGTGTGCCATCTAAGTGTCACATGACCCGTCAGTATATACACACATTTTCTGAAAGGCCCCAGAGGCTGCAACACCATTAAGCAAGAGGCCCCACTAACCAAACAACACCATGAAGACCAAGGAGACCAAACAAGTCAGCGACAAAGTTGTTGAGAAGTACAAGTCAGGGTTGGGTTATAAAAAAATAGCACAATTTCTGATGATCCCGTGGAGCACCATCAAATACATTATCATCAAATGTAAAGAACATGGTACCACAACAAACCTAACAAGAGAGGGCCACTTTCATCTGAAAAGAGGACTTTGTACTGAGTAACAGTCCAGTTCTGGTTCTGCTCAGTCCAGGTCAGACACTTGTGATGTTGTCTCTCGTTCAGGAGTGTTGATATTAGTGAATGTGACAGTTGTAGTCTGAGAGATTCACTATTTATACTCTTTATAGTCTTTTACTCACAATCTCACATTATCAGTGTCTGAGCTGTAAGTCATACTGATCAACATATAAAAAAGGCTGAAATATCACTTTATGTGTAATGAATCTAAAATATATGACAGTTTAGCTTTTGGAATTAAATATTTTTTTTAAAAATTAACTTTTTCATTATACTATAATAGTCAGATATAAAAAATCACAATATCCTGTTTTGTTATTATTATTATTATTATTATTATTATTGATTTATTATTATTAATTATTATTATTATTATTATTATTGCCATGAAATCAATTCTGACTCCTGGTGACCATATGGCTGCTGTTTCTCCAGAACATCCTGTCTTCTGTTTGGGTCGTCAGGTTTCTTACTGGCTCATTCATGATTCCTCTGATTGTATCCCTCCATCTTGCTGCTGGTCCTCTTCCTCATTTACCTTCAACACTTTCATCATCACTGTCTTCTCAAGTGAGCTGCGTCTTCTCATAATGTGTCCAGATTAAGAGCTCTTCAGTTTTGTTTTCTGGGCTTCTAGTGAAAGGTGAGTTTTGATTTGGTCAAAAGTCTCCAACACCAAAGTCCAAAGGCATTAATATTCTTCCTTTTATATTGTCCAGCTTTCACATCTGTAAAGAACTACAGAGAAGCCCACAGTCTACAGACCACAGTCCACAGGTCTAATCATTCTGCTGAGTGTCAGCATCTTCAAAAAACTGCAATATATTGAATTGTAAACTCTGTATAATATGTATCTCCATGTAGTTGCCAATACAGAGCCCTTGATGCAAGTCCCATAGAGACTGACCACCATTACATAAAATGAACCATAAAATAACGACATGTGTTGATGGACTCGTGGTTTTGGAACATAAATAAAATGGCTGTACTTGTGTTGTGGACACTGACGTCTGGTTCCGATCACCACCATTATAAAGAAATCTGAGATGGCAAGAGATGGAAAAAATATGTTGAATTTGGTATCGTTAATGGAAGTCAGATGTAAGGGTTAAGCTAAATAAAACTGAAACAGTTGAAATGTAAAACAGAAATGTTGAGTTGTGAATGAGTGCAGGTCATGAGACTGGGACTGTAATCTGGCTGTTGCCAGAAATAACTCTGCCGAGATGAGTCATCACAGCATCTCATATACACACACACACACACACGCACACACACACGCACACACACACGCACACACACACAGCGTCAGACGCACTGATAAACCACTGTATCCATCATTATCATCAGAACCATACACATTAAAGCTACTATCTCACACTGGCTTTGTAGATGATTCTGGTCCAAATATGGCCCAATTACCACAAATGGGTCACTCATCAAAATGGCAAGTGTACTTTGTACCTGTATGTGTGTATACGTGTGTGTGTCCTTATCTTCTACCTTGTCATTAATGGAGGGCCGGAGCTGAATGAGCAGAAATCTAAAGCCCACTACAGGCAGCACACACAGGATGGTGGTCAGGAAGACGATCAGCCAAATGTTGGGCTGGTTCAGAGAATTCCTCGCAGTTCCTGATGAATATATTAAAGGAATTATACAAAATCACATCAGACATTAGATATCAGTGAATAAAGCTTGGTTCAGGTTAGTTAATGTTCCTGCAGATCATACAGAGCTTTCATTGATTCAGAGCGAGTGTGTGTTTTACAAACTGCCTTCCTCACACACGTTTGTTTCTGTGAACTGTGGGGATATTGAATAGATTTGCTGGTGACATACTGAAACATTAACTATAACTATTACTAGTCTAACCATAACTGCTACATTCACCTTACAGTAACTTTAACCCTAACCCTACACTAACCGTAACTCTAACCCTAACCCTACGCTAACCATAACTCTAACTGTAACTCTAACCCCAACCCTACGCTAACCGTAACTCTAACCCTACGCTAACCGTAACTCTAACCCTACGCTAACCGTAACTCTAACCCTACGCTAACCGTAACTCTAACCCTAACCATACGCTAACCGTAACTCTAACCCCAACCCTACGCTAACCATAACTCTAACCCCATCCCTACGCTAACCGTAACTCTAACCCCAACCCTACGCTAACCGTAACTCTAACCCCAACCCTACGCTAACCATAACTCTAACCCTACGCTAACCGTAACTCTAATCATAAGCCTACGCTAACCATAACTCTAACCCTACGCTAACCGTAACTCTAACCCTAACCCTACGCTAACCGTAACTCTAACCCTAACCCTACGCTAACCGTAACTCTAACCCTAACCCTACGCTAACCGTAACTCTAACCCTAACCCCAACCCTACACTAACCGTAACTCTAACCCCAACCCTACACTAACCGTAACTCTAACCCCAACCCTACGCTAACCGTAACCCCAACCCTACGCTAACCGTAACTCTAACCATAACCCTACCCTAATATTAAAAACCCTTAAACTGCCACTGCCATCTATTCTAGGCCATAGCATGGTCGCAAAACTCTGGTCACCTGTTGGTGTCATGTTTACCATACTAAGCAAAAGGACCCCACAAAATTCTGAAAATCAAGAAGTTATTGGTTTTGACACAATCATCTACTTCTGGCACTGGTTACCTAACACTAACCCTATCCTTCCCCTTAAACCTCCTTTTACCTTATCCTAACCTTACCCTTACCTTACTTTAAGTCTACTTTTACCTTACCCTGACTCTGCAGTTACCTTACTTTCACCCTACCCTTACCTAACCCTTCTCCTAACTCTACCCTTACCTTACTGTAACCCTAACTTCCCCTTAACCTTCCTCTTATCTTATCCTAACCTTCATCTTACCTTACTTTATACCTACCCTTACTTTACCTTTTCCCTAACCCTACTCTTACCATAAACTTACCTTACCCTTACCTTACTCTAACCCTTCTCCTAACCTTACCCTTACCTTACCCTGATCCTGCCCTTACCTTAGCTTAATCCTACCCCTACTTTACCATAACCTTACCCTTATTTTACCCTAACCCTACCCTTACTTTACCTTAACCCTACCCTACCCTTACCTTAGCTTAATCCTACCCCTACATTACCCTAACCTTACTCTTACTTTACCCTAACCCTACCCTTATTTTACTTTAACCCTACCCTACCCTTACCCTGATCCTGCCCTTACCTTAGCTTAATCCTACGCCTACTTTACCATAACCTTACCCTTACTTTACCCTAACCCTACCCTTACTTTACCTTAACCCTACCCTACCCTTACCCTGACCTTACCTTAGCTTAATCCTACCCCTACATTACCCTAACCCTACCCTTATTTTACCTTAACCCTACCCTACCCTTACCCTGACCCTGCCCTTACCTTAGCTTAATCCTACGCCTACTTTACCATAACCTTACCCTTACTTTACCCTAACCCTACCCTTACTTTACCTTATCCCTACCCTACCCTTACCCTGACCCTGCCCTTACCTTAACTTAATCCTACCCCTACTTTACCCTAACCTTACTTTACCCTAACCCTACCCTTACTTTACCTTAACCCTATCCTACCCTTACCCTGCCCTTACCTTAGCTTAACCCTACCCTTACTTTACCCTAACCTTACCCTTACTTTACCCTAACACTAAGCCAATTTAGCCATTACTCTATGGTAATCCCTAACCTGATTTACATTGTGTTGCCCACAGGGAAGAAAAGTCCCTGCAACATGAGTAGGTAAACAGGTTTTGGCATTGGTAAGTACCCACACACACACATACAGACACAGACTAAATAATGAGTAATGGGTGATGTAGGTGACTCACCGATGAAAGGGAAGGAGGAGGTGAAGATGAGGAACATGCCGTTGCTATACATGGTGAAGGTTACAGCAAAATACACAGATAAACTGCCCCACAGGAAGAACTGATTTACTGCTGTCCAGTAATATGTGTCCAGTCCCAGCTGTAATATTCACAGTTTACAGTAATATTTAGAGTTTATCTGAAAATGAATAGAACTTCACCAGCCATCACTATGGAGCAGCTGCCTTCATTAAAGACAAACTCCACAAAACAAATCACACTTACCTTAGATCTCAAGACATGTATAGAGTCCAAATTTAGAACTAAATCTGTGAGCTTAACATTGATAAACACTAGAACTCAACAGTTACCTACTGTAAATAGCTCATTTGCTTCTGTTAAAAATACATCACTAATCAACGTGGCTTAGGACACAGTGTGACTGAGCTTTAAAACGTTATAAACCCTCAATGTAAAAGTAAACGCTGGACTTAAACTTCAGCTGATCATCAGTATCTGAGGAAGTAAATGTAATGTATCTGTTTATTTAATACAAGAATTTAACTTTTTCTGAAACTGAAACTCAAATAATCTCCATTTAAGCTTCACACTGTAGCTGACTGTGTCAGATTGATCTGAGCTACAGTCTGATCTGCACTAAAGGTTATTAAAGGTTCTAGAGGTTTCTTAATTTCTAACACTAGCAAATGTCCTAAATATATCTCCACAAGAAAAGAAAATCTACAAATCTTTGAAGAATCTTATCTTGAGAGAAAACTTTTTTTTTTTTTTTTTTTTTTTAATCTGTGGCTATTTTCAAATGTAAAACTAAAACATCTTAATAATAATAATAAATAATAGTAATAATAATAATAATTATTATTATTATTTTATTTTTTTATTTTTATTAATTATTATTATTATTAATTTATTATAGTCAATGTTTATGTTGCTTTATCTCTGTATGCTGATCTGTTTATCTTCTATTTCTTTTTTAATTCTACTCATTTATCTTTGTATTTCTTAATCTTAAATCATTTTAAATGACTGGTGAATGAAAGGTGCTGTAGAAATAAATTTGCTTTGCCTATTATTATTATTATTATTATTATTATTATTATTATTAATCCCACTAAATAACTAATTTTTTAATGATATATTAAACCACTGACTAAAGGCTCAAACAGTTATAAGGTCAGAGATGTTAGTACTGCTTTAGATTATGTTAGTGGTCAGTGTAATGTGTATATGATAAGTGTGATGACTTACCTGCGCATTTACTACAACAAGCAGGCAGGTTTGGGCCAGCAGGGCAAAGGATTGATAATCTGCGATATCTTTGCCATCGTCACGGACAGTGTCATGGATGGCAGCGTAGGGGATGAAGAAGAGGATGAGGGAGCTGTAGCAGCTGTGCAGGAGGATCTTCACAAAGGCCATTTTACTGAAGTACTGGTTCTGCTGCCCTGGAGCATACAGCTGAGGGTACTGAAAACTCCAGCGGTCATTTACATCCTGGACATAAAACCACAAAGATGTTCACTAGTACCATCAAGGCAAGTTCATTCAAACTTTAAATAAACAACTGCTAGAGTCTGGAGGAAGAGTGGAGAGACACACAATTCAAGTGTCTGAAGTCCAGTGTGCAGTTTCTGCAGTCTGTGATGCTTTAAGGTGTCATGAAATACAATACTTTCATCTGAAAAGAGGATTTTGTACTGAGTAAAAGTCCAGTTCTTGTTCTCCTTAGTCCAGGTAAGATAACATCTCATGTCTGTCTTAAGGTATGATGCCAGTTCCATTAATAACAATATCTACACCATCAGTGGTTCCCATCCCTGGTTCTGGAAAACTCATTCTGATACTATTGCAGAATCTAAAGTCTATATTACATCAGGCTAAGGGCTTAGCTGGTACATGTGTAGAGTCTGAAATTACTGACTTAAAGGGCTTGGAGGAACAAACCTGATCAAAAAGACTGAGGCCAAGGACGGGTAAGGCTGTGTACACCAGGTTATAGAGCGTGATGAACCATTCGTCATACACTGTCTGTTTCAGCAAGACAAGATAGAAAGTGTTATGTGAAAGCCTGTGTTATTCTGCACATGTCATCAGAGTCTTTACACATGAAAAAAATAACTGAAGACATATTTGCCACCATAACAAAACCTCCACATCTCCAAAATGTCCAAAATAGTAAGCCAGGGGGTTTATTTCATACAGCAGGATTTCTCAGTAAGCTGGATAACTTGAGTCAAAATCTGAGGAAGTCAAAAGTTTGTTAAGGAAGTTTGCTTTTCTCCTGTTGGACAAACACATCTTATCTGTGTGATCATGCCAACAAAATCTCCTAAAACATTCTTAACGTGTAATGGAAGATTACATATCAGCCGTTCAGGATAATTTCTCATCAATCTGACCAAAATGGAGATGCAGGTTTTGAAATGACAGCGCTGACTGTGAAGTTGCTTTTCTTTGGCTGAAATGTTAATGTTTTGTAAAAGATGTTCACCTGAGCAGAAAATCCACAGAAGAAGCCATACCAGAAGTGCACAAATGTGAAGCTGAAGTTCTTATAGAAGAAATACCGCAGGAATTTGCACATGCGCAGGTAAGACCAGCGGCCGTGGACCAGCAGAAGACGCTGCAGGTACCGGAACTGAGCAAATGAAAAGTCACTGGAAAGAACAGCTTGCATGCCCTCCTGACCACTGATACCCACTCCAATATGAGATGCTGGGGAGAGAGAGGGGGGGAGACAGAGAGAGAGAGAGAAAGAGAGACACACACAGAGAGAGAAAGAAAGAGAGAGAGAGAGAGAGACACGCACAGAGACAGAGAGAGAGACAGAGAGAGAGAGAGACACACAGAGACAGAGAGAGAGACAGAGAGAGAGGGAGAGAGAGAGACACACAGAGAGACACAGAGAGAGAGACACACACAGAGACAGAGAGAGAGAGAGAGAGAGAGAAAGAGAGATAGAGAGACACACACAGAGAGAGAAAGAGAG